>JAWPHD010005697.1:0-158281 GCA_037043455.1 Cyrtodaria siliqua | reverse complement strand
AAAAAGAGGGGTCCGGGTGGCGGTGTTAACAAACAAAACAGAAAATGGGTGGTGAAATTTGTATATTCAGATCTATATTAAGGTGTACATCAGAATTTCATTTTAAGTTCTAAATCGTACACCAGCATACTGCATTCAATTTGTGGTAGTATAAACCATACAGTTGTCAATCGATGGCAAACATGCAGTTTATATACTTTTAAGTACTAACTGAAGTTCATTTCATAATGTTAACTTTATAATCCTTCCGTTTTTTTTGAGCCAGTCATTCTGATATGCAAAGGCATATATAAATTATTACATTATAAATTTGTTAACCATATATTTATCAATTTAGATTCTTTATATTAGGGTTTACTATTTTTCGAATACATACTCGTAAAACGTTACATACAAGATCTAGTACCGGTAGATCTAGTACCGGTACGCAAATTTTAAGACAAGTCTGTGACATGGACGTCGCTAACCTTATATTCTAGAAATTCAGTACAAAGGTTTGTGACATGGATGTTTCTAACCTTACCTTATACCTTACCTCCAACTAATTTCTAGTATTTTCAAATGGTAAAAAGCATCATATATGGCAACTCTTCTATACACAACGAACAAGATGACGTCATTTGTTGTAATGTTAGGTGATGTCACATATATTTCAGACGAAAGATCGGGCGTTTACAAATGTATTTGTTCATCATACATGTACATTACGTGTAATACTTGCACTTACTTTACACTACATGTCAAACTTGTACTTACTCTACTCTACATGTCATACTTCTACTTACTCTACACTACATGTCATACTTCTACTTACTCCACACCCCATGTCAAACTTGTAATTACTCTGCACCGCATGTCATACTTGTACTTACTTTACACCGCATGTCACTCTTGTACTTACTTTACACCACATGTCACACTTGTACTTACGTTAAACTATATGTCATTCTTGTACTAACTTTACACCGCATGTCATACTTGTTCTTACTTTACACCGCATGTCATACTTGTTCTTACTTTACACCGCATGTCACTCGTGTACTTACTTTACACCACATGCCACACTTGTATTTACGATAAACTATATGTCATTCTTGTACTTACTTTACACTACAGTCACTATTGTACTTACTTTACACTGCATGTCATACTAATACTTACTTTACATTACATGTCACACTTGTGATTACTTTACACCACATGTCACTCTAGTACTTACTTTACACCCATCTCATACTTGTACTTTCTTTATACCACATCTCATAATTGTACTTACTTTACCCCACATCTCATACTACCTGTCATACTTGTACTTACTTTACATTACATGTCATACTTGTACTTACTCTACACTACATGTCATACTTGTACTTACATTACCTACATGTCATACTTGTACGTACTCTACACTACTTCTCATACTTGTATTTACTCTACATCACATGTCATACTGGTACTTACTTTACACCACATGCCATACTTGTACTTACTTTACACCACATGTCATACCTGTACTTACTCTACACCACATGTCATATGTGTACTTACTATACACCACATGTCATACTTCTACTTACTTTACATCACATGTCATACGTGTACTTACATAACACCACATCTCATACTTGTTCTTACTTTACATGTACTTACTTTACACCACAAGTAATACTTGTACTTACTTTACACCACATCTCATAATTGTACTTAGTTTACGCCACACCTCATACTACATGTCATACTTGTACTTACTTTACATTACATGTCAAACTTGTACTTACTCTACACTACATGTCATACTTGTACTTACATTACCTACATGTCATACTTGTACGTACTATACACTACTTCCCATACTTGTACTTACTCTACACAAAATGTCATACTGGTACTTACTATACACCACAAGCCATACTTGTATTTACTTTACACCACATGTCATACCTGTACTTACTCTACACCACATGTCATATTTGTACTTACTATACACCACATGTCATACTTCTACTTACTTTACACCACATGTCATACTTGTACTTACTTAACACCACATCTCATACTTGTTCTTACTTTACATGTACTTACTTTACACCACAAGTAATACTTGTACTTACTTTACACCACATCTCATAATTGTACTTGCTTAACACCACATGTCATACTTTTGCTTACTTTACACCACATGTCATACTTCTACTTTCTTTAGACCACATATCATACTTGTACTTACTTTACACCACATGTCGTACTTGTACTTACCTTACACCACATCTCATACTTGAATTTACTTTACACAACATCTCATAATTGTACTTATTTTACACCACATTTCATACTTTTGCTTACTTTACACCACATGTCATACTTGTACCTTCTTTACACCACATCTCATACTTGTGCTTACTTTACACCATATGTCTTATTTGTACTTACTTAACACCACATCTCATACATGTACTTTCTTTACACAACATCCCATACTGGTACTTAATTAACACCACATGTCATACTTGTACTTACTAACACCACATCTCATACTTGTTCTTACTTTACATGTACTTACTTTACATCACAAGTCATACTTGTACTTACCTAACACCACATCTCATAATTGTACCAACTTTGCACCACATCACATTGCATACTTTTACTTACTTTACACCGCATATCATACTTGTACTTACTT
The DNA here is from genome assembly GCA_037043455.1 of Cyrtodaria siliqua. Lineage (NCBI taxonomy): Eukaryota > Metazoa > Mollusca > Bivalvia > Adapedonta > Hiatellidae > Cyrtodaria > Cyrtodaria siliqua. The sequence continues at coordinate 155,598 of JAWPHD010005697.1, read as the reverse complement.
TACACCACATGTCATACTTGTACTTACTTTACACTACATGTCATACTTGTACTTACTTTACACTACATTTCATTAATACTTGTACTTACTTTAAACTATATGTCATACTTGTACTTACTTTAAACTATATGAGTAGTATAGATACTGGGGTTACCAGGCTAGTTTTTCCCTCGCGACAAAGCAATCAAACAGTTATCAATTTGTCTCCTGTTGCCCTTAACACAAACACTTACAAACGCCAAATGACGATGCCATGCTTGCTGCCAGACCCACACAACTATACAAACTGCTTGATTGCCCTTCGCTTAGGAAGAACATTACCAGTACCCCCAGTATCTATTAATTTTGTAAATAACTAAAACATTTGCAACTCGTTAAGCAAAGTCAGACGGAACCGGACAGTAGTCTTCATCATCGCTCTGCATATCATTTTTTACCATGGAGTATTTTACTTGTATGCTAATGTATCTTGTCCATTATCTAGCTGATAAACTTTTTTTATGATTGCATAGCTGCTTATGATATGCTTTTGGTGAGCTTCTGTTGCCGTAAACAAAATATTTTTGTAATCATCATGCGTTATCTTTTTTTTAACAACATACTTTTTAACACCCTTACATTTCTTTGTACTAACCTCATTATCTAGCATATACGAATATAGTTTACTTCGCAACCCAACAAATTCAACAATGGGTTTTTTCCACAAGTTTCATGTTTCATCTTGCCAATAACCTTTTTATTATCATTAAAATGAAACTTACTTTTCGGATCATAATCACAATTATCAAAAAGTTCTTTATCCTTGTAAAAGTCTGCATACACATCTTTAGTTTTATTTCATAACACAAGGAATCGGTATCAGTAAATAATAACTTAGCTTTTTTTATCATATTTGTTTTTGATATAGTTGTAATGGAAATCATACATCAAATATTTTGACAGGTCTAAAATACACATGCCAACATAACAATGACGATTTAAAACTAATCGTTGTTTTATTCTGTTTATGGCTAATAATTTTTCATTAAACATTTTACAAGAAATGAATGAAGGTCTTACTGCATAATTTAAGAGAACCTCCTCGTCGTGAGTCAATTTAACATTAATTCCTTTTCTCAAATTTTCCATAGTTTTACCAAAAACTGAATTGTTCATCAGTTTGAAGAAATCCTTTTCAAAAGCATTTTTACCAGCTGTTCTCTTGGCAGTATTAAAGTCTAGGAATGTTTTCAACCACTCTGATTCGTCAAACTGTAGTATTCGGTGTATTTTTGTTACCTTCAATCCAAGCTATTTATACAATTCTAAGTTTCTAAAATGCACGTCATACTTTTCCTTATTTTTTAGTGTTGTAACAAGTTTATTAACATTACAATGTCCTAAATTAAACTTTTGTTTTTATTTTTTACAATAGTCTGACAACCACTCATATTTTATGTTTAAACTTTCCAGGGCAAGAGGATAATCATTATGCGAGTCATTCAGTTTCTCAGGATACTCAATATGACACTCAACAATGTAATTTGATTTTCCTTTTTCAAACTTATCAACCCACTTGAAGTTGCAAGTAGGCAACGGTTGACACATAGCACACCCATACAAGTTATTAGCATCAAGATATATTATGTACTTGCTTTCCTTTTTCTTTTCATAGTTTTTCATTTATTTATTATTAGCCTTTGAATATCTATTTGCAATATAACTCGTATCACCTCTTAATCCTTTTTCACAAACAAATATTGAGCAATATCAGTTATTAAGTCGTGTTGGATACCAGTCATCTTCAAGCATGCATCCCAAGCTAAACCAGGACTACTGAAGTAATGACAAGGATCTAATTTGTAAAACTCAATACACATTTTTCTAAAGTTTTCAAAAAAATCTGTCAGCAACAGCACATCAGTCTTACGATACAGATCATGATATTTTCACATATTTTTAATCTTGAATGTTTTTCATATTATTTTAGCATGATCGTAATCTGCATCTGAAATATGCTCATCATTTAATTGAGAATAAAAGCTATCTTTACCAGGTAATTTAGTTTCTTTAAAACGTTCAAAACTGTTCATGTAATCATAAGGATAAACACCTTTTCTTTTTATTAATTCTAGCTTGTTGCCAAACAATTCCTGAGAGATGTATTGAAACGAAGGGATGTTTTTTACTAAATTTTCTAATGGTTGAGACATAAACTGAAAACTGTCAATAAACACTAAACTTTTTCTTAACATGAAAGCCATATACTTTACCATGTTATTCGGTATAACATTTATGTTTTGTTTAAATTTGTCGATGTGTTGCATTATGATCTGATAATCATAACCTCTCAAATTATGAAACACAACAGGTATTTTTTAGTTAGCCTAAAATTAAAATTACATATGTCATGAACGCTTCCTCTGTACTTTCCAGTTATATGACAATGACCTCTAACTTTTCTGATGGAGTTTTCGTATGCCACTGTATGACACGCGTCACCTTTTTTGAGAGTTGTTACAAAACCATTACCGCAAATATGGCATGATTTAGATTTTTTAAATCCAGCTTCTTCTTCCCTTGACATCAATAAATCTTTCTTAAAATGCGTATTCATAGTTTTTTTACACCCCTTTTCTTCTTCTATCATTTTTTCCAAAAACTTGTAAACAGCATTTGGTCCTCTATACGTTAGAACTGGTTTTGAATATTGATCATCATAACAACAAACAACCTTATACCCATAACTGCAATCAGTATGCTTTTGATATGCTTCTGTATGTGATTTTATAGGATTGTTTGATGCTGAAGAAATACTTTCGGTTTCTGCTTCAAAATCAGCATCTATAACAAACGGAACCATTAGTTGCCTATCATAGTTTTTAAACTTAACTTTTTTTATCTTTGTTTGGCATTTTTATTGCTTGTTTTCCGTTAAATGAAAGACAATCAGGCTCATGCTTTTTTAACACCCTTAGTAATGTAAAGCATTGTAGGCATGTTTTACAAAACCATTTTTTTCTCTTGTGTGCTGTTTGATTAGACATCAAACTGTTAAAGTTTTTTTTTCCATACGTAATGATTTTTTCTTTTTCAGTGATCAAAAGCATATCACACGATTCTTTTGCTTTATTTTTTGATATGCACAAAGGGTATACTTTATTATATTCATACCGAAATATGTTAAAACAAATGTTGTTTTGTTTTTCTATTTTTGAGATTTGTTGAATTATAACAGGAAATGTAATTCCTTTATAATTTAGATCTCCAATATGCTTTTTGTACTTTGTTATTCTTTGTGGTTTATTATTAACAGGGAATTTATAAGCTAAATGGCACCATCTAAAGCATTCGTTATCTTTTTCATTTTTTATATTTATTAATCCTTTTTTAGCATTAGCAAGTTCCTTTGGTAAATTTAAATAAGAGCATCCTCGCAAAGGTTTATACTTCATTCGATTTATGTAATGTACGTCTAGTTTTTCAATTACCCAACCACTTCCCTGCTAAACCCAAGTTCCGATCCTTCTTATAATTTCCTCACGTGCTTTATTTAGAGCTTCTGCTATTTCATTTTCGGTTAATATTGTTCCCGCTTTAGAATTAAAGTAAGCTGTTTTATATGTGGTTACCCAACCTTTTCCTTTGTCATCTGGTACTCTTTTTGTTAAAGTAAGTTTTATATTAGCACTTAATTTAAAGCCACCAGTTTGTAGTTATTTTTTAAGAAATTTCCCAACACTTGATTGTGTTTTTTGTAGTTGTCTGAGCGCATCATTACTGACAACATTTACTTTAAAAACCTTGCTATATTGTTTTGGGTATGTTTCAATTTCTCGGATACTCATTATATAATATTACATGAGATTTGTTTTTAAGCCTATAATTATTTTATTTAATTATTTTGAAGTAAAATATTTATTCTCTGGTTAGACTATATTATTTTTTATTTATCCATACATAATGATATTAATTACTTTCTCTAATAAAATGCTGTAGTAAGGAATGAAAGCAGCCTCGGTTGAAAGAATATTAGTTGCCTCTGAAATTTGTTTTTTACAAAAAGCATGCAGCTTGTTTATATCTGCTTTTTTTAAAAAAATTCTTGGTAATTGTAGTTGTTGTGTCATTGTTATAATCTTTTAGTTAGATCTTGAAAGTTTGTAAAAACTATTAACTCTTTGTCAAGTGTATTCATATCTTCAAAATCAGCCGTTTCGGAATTTATCATTTGATCTTTCTTAAAGTTTTTGATTTTCTTTTCTACTTGTTCCATTTATATAATTACATAAGATAATATTTCTTCAAAAAAGGATAAAAATATCGGACAGGGAAAGCAGCATTCAAGGACGACAGTCAACAAAACACAAAAACAAACATGCAAACAGACAAACGAAAAGACAAAAGTAATAAAAAAAAGAAAACGACATCACAAACACATAATGCTATATTATAATATAATGAATTGCAAATATTGTAAAATAGTTTTAGATATTATTGATCCTCCTTGGGTATGCACAGATTGCATCTTATTTGACATAACTAATAAAAAGAAGCTTTGTAAATATTGTACCAGAGCCAAGCTGTGTTACAAGTGTACTTACGCATGCGTGAATTGTAATAATAGTTGTAAAGTTTTCGATAACGAGCGTGTTTGCCTTAATTGTGGCACTCACAATGGTTATAATCTCAATACAGGTTATAACTACAACCGAAAGAAAACTATTTACCACAGAAAGTACCATTTAGATAAATACTTGGTAGTATATGATTTGCCTTCTAAAAATAGACAAAGATTTGAAGATTTGTTTTACAAAATTACAAAGGTTTTGGATAGAATAGAAGGTCGAAAAAGATATATCAAATTTGAATACATTTTTCAGAAAATATTTAAAATATTAAAAATAGAAAAAGAATCAAGACCGATTAAAACAAAATCTACCAGAGAAAAGTATGATAGGATATGGAACGAAGTTGAAAAAGGATTACGATTGGATGCCATGACCGTTTAACTTAAATTTGTTCATATACATTTCCAGAGGTTCTGTAAAGTTATCATTCTTTTGAATCTCTAATAGTTTATTAAAGGTAATCCTAATTACCTCTTCATCATTTTCTAGTCCTGTTGTTGGTTTGGGCATATGATAGAAGTTGTTTAAAACTCCAATGATGTGTTTTTAACAAAGTATTTTTTTTGCTATTCTTGTTTTACTTGCTAAAACAGCAACTATTGGAGGAACTGCGCCAACTACAGCTATGAAAACAGGAATTGCAGGAACTAATGCTAGAACAGCACCACAACCAATTATTCCACTGGTAATCTGTAATGATGTGTTTATAATACCGCACAATTTATAACTGCGTCTGTTCGCAGCTACAAGTCGCGTCAAGTGATCAATTAATTATTCTTTGGTTCTCATGTATAATTACAGTTAGACAATAATTTAATTAAGATATTCAGAAAATAGTTGCTCATGTTCCTTGGGTGATATTTCACCTATTTTTAATAATTCATCGATTATGCTAATGGCTTTTTTTTTTTTAGCTGTGGACTATTATTTTCTGATTTGATACTTCCGCATACTAACTCCAAATCATTAGCCAAATCATTAGGACTATTGTAATATTCAACATCAGCACAATCTCCTAAAATCTTTTTAAACTTTGAAGAACTTTTGTGAATTGGTAAATCAGATAATTCTGTTAGTTCCTTAAAAGCATTCTAAGACAGCCTTGAATACGTTTTTTTTATTATTGTAACGCTTTGTTATCAAAAATCAAAAAGGAATAATAATATCGGATAGGGAAAGCAGCATTCAAGGACGACAGTCAACCACAAAACACAAAAACAAACACGCAAACAGACAAACGAAAAGACAAAAGTAATAAAAAATGCAAACGACATCACAAACACAAAAGGGTTGACAATAGGGCTACCGCCTTGGAACGGTCAGTGGCAAAGTAGGCCACTGGGGGTTTAAACCGGTTCAAGGGTGCACCAAACCTCACACTTACCCTACTGTCATCCCATTAAAACAGGACAGTGTAAATAAAGAAATCCCCGCCATGATCTAATCTCTAACCAACAAGGCAGCATCAATAGGCAATATAAGTAAAACACAAATATGCTCGTGTAAATATAATACAAAAAAGTCTATAAAATCATCATCTACTTTTAGGTCTAACACAACTACTTCTCCTTGTTTGGCAGTAAGTTTGTGATGACCAACAAGCTTAGGTAAATCAATTTGTAACATTCCATAGTGGCCATCTTTGTCGACTTTGTAGGAATTTTTATTTTGTTGTAATCCCTTGCCTGAAAAGACTTCACTATGCAGAAGCAGTGCATCAATTCTTTCTCTATAATGTTTTAAAGCTTTTGACTCGTTTTCCAAAGTTTTTTAACTTGTTTGTATTGACCTCTCGTGGTTGCATCCTTTTCTTTTTTAATTTGGTTAGTAAGAACAGCCCTATTGCGACCATTTTGTTGAATAATCTCACTAACCGTTTCGAGTATGCTTCCAAGTTTTGAGTTATCTCCAGCTAAACTCGAAGGTAAGGGTAAGTCATACATATCTATCACTTCTTTATTGATTTTAGCATCTATATTACCAGTAGTTGGTTTACGAGGTTCTTCATCAAATAACTGTGGGAATCCCCGGTATGCCTTTTGTTCTTGTACTTCCTCACCTATTGCTGCTGGAAGAGCGGCTAATTGCTGACTTATTTTTGGAAGAGAGGCTAACTGAGCAGTTAGCTGTTCTGACTGAATTGTTATTTCGCTAGTTGCAGGATTAAATATTTCTTTGTATAAATCACGACTAGCTCCTTTTTCTTGTCTTTTTCGGATAACTTTATTCTCATATTCTTTAACAAGCTCACTCGCTTTTCGCTTTTTATCTGCTTATTCAAAGACATGTATAATATAAGGTTACATTAAAATAAGATTAAGTTAAGATAAGTTGATATGAGTTAAACCAAAGTTAAGATAACTTAAATCAAGTATTATGCAGTTTTTGTTTTCTTTTTAGCCGCGGGTTTAACTGCTTTCCTAACTGTAGGTTTAACTGCTTTCCTAATTGTAGGTTTAACTGCTTTCTTAACTGTAGGTTTAACTGCTTTTTAACTGCTTTCTTAACTGCAGGCTTAACTGCTTTCTTAACTGCAGGTTTAACTGCTTTCTTAACTGCAGGTCCGACTGCTTTTTTGATTGCAGGCTTGACTGTTTTTTTAACTGCTTTTTCAACTGCAGTCTTAACTACGTTTTCAACTACTTTTTGCATTCCGTTATATCTAACTCCATTAGCCTTAAAACATTCTGCTTCAGTTCCAAGGCGTTTACCACGAGGGATTTGTTTTAGTCCGCAATACACTTCTGACATATAATAATAGTTAGATAATATAACTATTATCCAAGTATTATTATAATGGAAATTCCAAACTATGATATAAAGACAGACAACAGTACTTTCAAGCAGATATATAACTTCATGCCGGACTGTTGTTTCAGGATGCTTATATGCGGTAATTCAGGATCTGGCAAGACAAACACATTAGTTCACATGTTGCTGAAACCTTTAGTTTACTATGACAAGTTTACTTGTTTGCTAAAAACTTGGAGCAGTCTAAGTATCAGGTCTTGTCACACAAACTGGAAGAAATAGCAACAAAGAATAAAATTCCAGTCGGGGACATATTAGAAAGTTTAAATGATAAAGTTATCCCTGTGAATAATTTGGATTCTGATACTCAAAATATAGCTATTTTTGATGATTATGTTTGTGATCGCAACCAAAATGATATTATTAATTATTTCATCCAAGGCAGGCATAAGAATTGTTGTGTAATTTATTTAACTCTATCTTATTACAAAACCCCTAAAGACAATCTTTGCATATCCAAGTATAAATGAAATAAATATGCTTTCTAGAGAACAAGATGTCAGCAGAAATCAGTATAAAAAAAGCGACTGACAAGCAGTACGACTTTCTGTATCTAGATCGCCCGAGGAAGTTAGTAAAGCGTAACTTCATCGGTAAGATATAATCTTATCATATTATATATAATGGGACTTTATAATGATCTCGGTGAGGAAGTAACTACTGGCAGTGTTAATATTACAAATGTTGGTATTGTGCTGTCTGTAAAACAAAAACATTTGGTTAATTATCTTAACAAAGGCAAAAACCAGGATTTTTTTTTAAAAAGAGATCTTAACATGGATTATAATAAAATTACCAATGTTGGCAATCCAGACCAACCAGATGATGCAGCAACAAAGCAATTTATTGTAAGAAAAATAACAAAAATCATACGTGATTATAATATTGATAACATTCCAGATATGATGAAAGATTTGACAACAGGTGTTGATGATAAACTAAGTCAAATACAAACAAAGTTACAAACAAACCGTGAAAATATGATTGAAAGTCAAAACGGATTGAAAGATGAAATAAAACTTTTGGGTGATGCTTTGAAAGAGCAAGAAAAGAAAAAGATGGATTGGAAGATAGTGAAAGCTACAAGAAATTAAGTGAACAAATAAGATCTGGTGATCAAAATATTAATACACGGATTGGAGACATCAATAAACAAATGATTGATTACAATGAACTAGAAACTGCTGTTGCTGATGCTTCAAATCAAATGAGAACTGCATTTACTACCGAAATAACACAAATTAAAATATCAAATGAACAGATAAGCACTAACGTTGATGATATCAGCAAAGAGTTTGAAGACATCAAAAAGAAAATAGTTGACGGTAAGTCGCTCGAGACTGCTTTGAGCAAACTGGTTGACACTGATCAAGTTAACACTGCTATTGATGATGATTCAAAGCAATTGAAAGCTGCTCAGGATGAAAGAAGCAAAGCTTTTGGCGGCGAAATAGCTTCATTGAAACTGTTTAATCAAAAGTCTGATAGTCGCCACACGGCAATTCTTGGTATAATTGATGGGTTGAAAGTAAAAGTAGACTATTTAAGCCGGATTTTACTTTTTGAATATACGATAGATGGAATAAGTATTATTCAAGATTACGGTGCTGATGATATTTATGTATCGTACCCGACACGAAAACCACTTGAAAGAATCGAACGTAGTGCTCTTCTTGGTGCCTTTAATTTTACAACCAGTCCACTTGTAAATACTGAAGAATATGCTACAGATTATCCCGGTGGTGGTGAACCTTCCATCAGCGCAGAGATTGTAAAATCCGGGCGCTATATAGTTGAAGCATACCTTACATATACAGTTACAAATAAGAACATTGGTATAGAAAAGTTTAGTTTGTTTAATGCCTATGCGTCACGTCCTAATCCAAAAATAGGAAATGACACAAACGAATACTAAAAGAAACACTTGAAACATATCTTCCAAAATCTCATTTTTGGAACATCTTTGCATCCATAGAATCTCCCGCTACACAAGTTTTCAATTTTGAAAAATCAAGTTTTAAATTGTATTACAAGGTGATTAATTTTATCTATTCATATTATATGGAACGAAAATTGTATTATCATCAGAAAAAGCGTCATCAGTTAATAGCTCAAATACGCCAAGTAATTTTACAACTGTATTTGACAGACCATTAATATTAGGCAGAAACAAACAGTATGGTAGTAGACTTGATAAGATTATTTCCATGACTTATTCGTGGTATAATATTAGTGAGGATTTTAATAACAAAGTGATAAGGTATTACAATGGAACAGATTGGAAAAGTATTATTTTTACAAATGGAAATTACAATTATGCTGATATCGATAATTACATAAAAGAAACATTGAATGTAAACAATAATTTAACTGATGACTCACCTGTCCCGATAAAAATTAAGTTTGATTTATCAAGTTTTAAATGCTTAGTTACCATTCATAATAAGTTCATACTTGATTTAAGAGAAACAAACTTTCACACCTTGATCGGGTTTGACAAAGATGCAGTTATTAGTGAAACTAAATTTGGAACTGTAACACCAAACATAACAAATTCTATCGATACGTTGTATATCCACTGTGATTTGATAAGTAATTCTATTGTTGATGGATCATACGGGGATGTCATTTATGAAATAAGTACAGCTGATCTTACGAGATCGTATCCTTTTAAAGATGAACCGATAAGAGTCGGGTTCTGTAAAGTAAACAAAGCAATCATTAACAGTATTAATATTTACATAACCGATTTCTCTGGTAAAATTATTAATCTTAATGGTGTCCACACATCATTTCGGTTTGTTTTGAAGGAATTAATGTAATATATGTTATATGGCATGTTTAAAAATGTTTATGACACTAGTACGGGAACATATACTCAAGTTGATCGATTAACTGGAGCTGGCATATTTGACATTTTTTCAAAAGTTGGATCAAAAATATTTAGCGAGTCTGTAAAAACAGCGGGTAAAAAGCCATTAGAAACTGCTGGTAAACAAATCATAGAAAGCGGTTCTAAAAAACTTGGAGATGAAGTAGGTAAAATGGCTGCTGCTAAGTTAGGTTCAGTTATAAAACATAAACCAAAAGGTGAGATAATTTTAAAAGAACTTACAAAGGCTGATAACAAAAAAGAAGTTGTAGCTAAAACACTGAAGATGTAAATGCAAAAATTAACAGATTACTATCCGGAAGAGGAATTCATGCGAGAATTAATCGATTAATTCATAAAAAATAATCTAATTACTGGTATATATAGATGTTTCGAAGTAATCAATATAATACTAGATATGAACATGTACCTATTCAGTTAGATACCCCCATAACACAACCAGGAAATAATACCAGAAGTCAGGTTGTGATACTCCTTGTAGCAGAAGAGTTCTTAATACTAGCTACTGATTGGTTCTAACCTAACATGCCGATATTGATAGGATTATTTCTTGCGATTTGAATCACAAAGGACAGTCATCAATTTCCATTATCGTCAATTACAGATGGTTTTAGCTTCATACGGATCAATTCCCTTTTCACTGTATTAATCAATCAGGCTCTTGTGATCTGATGGCATTCAATTTGGACAAACCTATCAAGAAAATAGCTTCAAATGGTATTTTATTTGATGTGACAAAATACATTACTGTTCCTGTATGGTTACTTTCAAATACATAATTAATTCGTATCATATTTCAGGGTTTAAAAAGAAATATAAAAGATCGGACAGGGAAAGTAGCATTCAAGAAGGACAGTCAACCACAAAACCCAGAAAAAAACACGCAAACAGACAAACAAGAAGGCAAAAGCAATAATAAATACAAACGACATCACAAATACAAAAGGGTTGACAATAGGGCTACCGCCTTGGAACGGTCAGTGGCAAAGTAGGCCACTGGGGCTTTAAACCGGTTCACTTGACCTTGATTCAGCTTAAACGAAACTCAATACGATTAGTATACATAGTTGAATGTTTGCTTAGAAATACTGAATTTCGTTCTGGAGAGAATAAACAATCGCAGTTTAATAAATTGATATTAACTAAATTGCAGAAATCTCCTACTCTAATAAGCTACCCCGTCAGGGGTCTCCTTACCATAACCTTCGAATAATATTGTAACCCTGATCTACTTTTAAAATATAAAATAATTTAAAAACTAATCTGCGACAAGGACAGTCACAATCTGACTTCTGTAGTGATTTTACAAATATCTCCTCAAATTTCTCCTTTCATGTACTTTTTTTAAAATCCTTGGTCATGATCTCTTTCATTAAATCATTATCAACCTTGTTAACTATACTGATACAAATAAGTTTAGCAAGTAAACTGCATTGCAAATGAATTTGCGCATATTCTAGGTTATGCGTGGCAGAGGCCATAAACAATATAATTAACATAATTATCAGATATATGCAGGGCAATGTGTTTGAAACGATCTCTGCGAAAAAAAATAACAAAATGTTTTAATATACCTGCTTTAAAGATATTATGATTTCGGTCTTATTTCATTGTAAAGGGAGGTAATTTCAATTTTTTAAAACTTTGGTTCGTTATTGCATTAGTAGTATCCATTTATTTTGCGTTTTTTATAATTTGAAACCCAGAACAGTTATTTAGTGACGTTTAACCATGTTTTTTATCATATTGGTATTTTTAAATATGAAATACGGAGTTTTAACTAAATCTGATAGATCACACCTAATAAGTGAAAGAGAAGATCACCCTATGTCATGCAAATGTTTTATTATACTTCACATTATAAAATGGCATTCAATTTCTTTATTATAATAAGCTAAATGTACAAAAGGACTTCCTAAACTTATTTTTTCAGTATAGATTATCAAAAGTGGTTATCATGCTATTATTGTTTTGATCCTATCACTTCGCAACGCATTGCCTGTTTCGAAGTTGATCCATTTACAATTTGTCACTATGGATAAGTAATAGACAGATAGGTATTGTAAATTTATAGGATGAAACAAATGGTAAGAGTGAGGTTTGAAGCACATTACAACCGGGTTTAATCATAAATCTTATTTTTTTTTACGTTTGCATTTTTGTCTTTAAACTTCATATAATAATCATGAACATATGTCAGTTATAACTTGTCTTGGTCATTACCGTTTGGTTGTGATACGGTTTAGCTTCACTCTTGGATACAGTGCCTGTTGTTATCGGTGAATATCGCGGCAATCCTGCACTAAAATAGTATGAGAGTGGGCCTTTGGAAACGGACGAACACGACACATGCGAAATATTGCAGTCTCGGTTTGATTGAGACTGTTCATGAATGGTAGTGACATATGCTAGCTACCGCTCACGCCCTCTAGCCACGGAAAGTACTTACTTGTGTTTTAACAACATTATACATGTTTAATTGTTAATTGTATATTATACGGCTCTGGAAGTGCACCCACAAATGTAGTTTAAACCCTCAGGGGCCTTTGCCACTTACAGTAATGTTGTAAGGCAGTAGACGATAGCCCTATTGTTAACCCGTTTGTGTTTGTGTTTGTGATTTCAAATGCCTTGCTTTTTAATTAACATTGTAATTGTTGTTTGTTTGTCATGCTTGCTTTTGTTTGGCCGTGTTCTGTGAAAACTACATTTCCTGTTCGACTTTTATACCTACTTTTATTTGAAAAGATGGGAGATATCAGCAGTAACTCATTTCAGAGATTACAGAGAAAAGACACATAAGGTGGACGAAATGCTTGAAATACGGCAGGATGGCGGATGTATCACAATCTGGCCGAGACTGAAAATAATAGGCCAAAATAGTAGCATCTGGGAATATTAAACCCTGATTATTATAGAAACGTGCAATGCATTTCAAAAGATTAGCTCCATAGGCATCATTAATTCTCACAAAATATTTTCTTTGTGAAAATGACGGCCAATCGGAAATCATTTGTAGCTGCATTAACGTGCTAAGCATACTTCAAACATAAGCTTAAACTGGATAAGAAAATGTTAATTGGTGTGAAATTGATCTGCCGTAAAACATCAATCCAACAGCTACCACATACTCACGATGACTTCTTCCTATGGAGGTACGTCAAATATAGAGGTATCTTATGGCGTACCAAGTAAGGCAGAATACATCATCAGCAATTAAATGTAGATATAAAAGTCGACCAAAAAACAAATAAATGAAAGCACAGTTTGCGACACCAGAAACGTAAAAGCGTTTACAATAGGGATACCGTCAATCTCGTCAAACTAGCGCTCTGAAGATGCCAATAATATTTGTCGAAGAAGAATGGGATGACAGTAGGTAAATGTGATGTTTGGTGCACCCTAGAACCTGGTTTTAACCCCAAGTAGCCTTTTTTGCCTGATGCAGAACCAGATTCTAGGGTGCACCAAACATCACACTTACCCTACTTACAGTTATCCCAGTAAAACGGGACAGTGTAAATAAAGAAATCCCCGCCATGAACTATTCTCTAACCAGCAAGGCAGACTTAATATGCAACAAAGAAGCTCGTGTATATATGAATACAATAAAAGCCTAGAAAGCCACAAAGAAGATACTCAATGACATGGCAGAAGCCAGAGCAACAAGAGAACAAACCATTAAGTCGGTACTGGGAGGCGTGAGAGGTGTTGTACTTCACATTGCCCCCTCATGAAAGACTCAATAAAACCGAGTCTGCTACTTTTATCTCTTGTTTGCGTTTGTTGCTTCCAAGGGATCCACTTTTCAGTATTAGATGGTATACTCTAGCCATTTAACATCTAATTTGAAAGAAGATCATGACAATTATATGATTTATTGTAACAAAGTCTCTGACAATCAGATAAAGAACGTACTACCTGATATATACCATATACTTTTAATTCGGATAAGGAAACATAGACTGCATACTGATCGCAAATGTCGTACACTTTTGTCGGCATTAATACCTACTTTCGTTAATATTAACATTTAAGATCATTAAACGGTCGGCATACCTTCTCAAAATGCAATTGTATGTATTATACCTCACGTTTACACTCCTGTATAAATTGCCCATACCCTTAGCGTTAAGCAATTTTCACTATCACACGATTGTGACGTCACGGGATGTATAAAAATAGGTTTTGTTTTTTTCCAATTACGACACGCTTTGCGCAAATGGAAAATACAGTTGAAGTTATATCAATCGTAACTCATTTGTTAAAATGATCATATGTTGTTAAATTGTTTATATTGTTAAATGTTTATATTGTTAAAGCGGACTAAACTATTATTTTACTTCAAGATCTGTGATACGGATGAAATACATTTTGATATTTTTTTAATGTTTTATTATTGTTAATAGACTAGTAAACAATTATTTTACTTCAATATCCATGTCAATGATAAATATCTTATTTATATTGTTAAAATGTTGATATAATGTCTTATTAAACAAAGAGTAAAATATATTAATCTTGTTTTTGCTACTTTAAATCAAAACTGGTATAAAAATATAAATTAAAAAACAACAACATTTTTTTATTGGGATTTTTTTCCCACTCATATATGTAAATTTTAATGAAAACATTTTTTGTTCGGTATAATAATATAAATATTGCATCCCAGTTAGGGTGGCAGTGGATATTGTCAACCTGAGGAAAAATAATGTAAACCTCGGCTTTGCCTCGGTTGACATTATTTTCCTCAGGTTGACAATATCAACTGTCACCCTCACTGGGATGCAGCATTTATATAATTCGTTTTATCTATATTGTAATGCACGTTACACCTGGAATGTATCCGTTACAGCGGTCAAAATCGACGGTCAAAAATCAATGCATACGGACCGCCATCTTGATTTAATTGACGTCGTACTTCTATACATCAAACTGAAGTCGTCAAAAGTTCTATCATCCAATCAAAACGTGTGTTTCATATGTACTTGTGATATGAATTGCTGTGCATGCGTGTTTGTGTGGCTGCGATTTGTGAATTCTACATTTCCTCTTCGATTTTTTAAAACAAAATTCTAACGTGCGATGGTATATACCTGGCTTTGTCAATCAGAATGCAACAAATTCCAAAAAAGGGTTAGAATTCCGAATAACGCCGAGTAAAAAGAAGCCGAAAGTCATTTTAAAGTGACATACGGTAATACTGACTTTTTTTTAAATCGCACTAACCCTTGCTTTGAACTAAAATGATTTGAATATATTCAAATCATATTAACACATGTTTGAATATTTTAAAGCAAATTGCTTTCGTATAATTATTGCTCATGGTTTACTATACTGCACCAATAATGTGGCATACATACTTCATGCTAAAATGACAAAGAAAAACAAAAATATCAATAAAGCAGTATTACCTATTATTTAGGTTCATGCAAGATGGTCTAAAATCAACTTTCTACAAATAAATGGAGGTTCTAATTTTAAAAGGCTGATACATGTTTACGATTGCGATGTGTTCCTTTAACGAAATATTGCATGACTTTATGTTTCGCATTTGCGTATTCAGTATGACTAACGCGTATAACTCGATCTGCTAGATGAGACACATTGTATTGTAATAGTATTCAACAATTAATGAGGGATAATTTGTATTTAAACACGATCTCTGCACACGTCAGATATCATATTGTTTCCATCCGTAAATAATATTGAGTTTTCACTTAAATTCTGCTTTTATTTAACATTTGAAATTTTATATTAAACATTACACTTCCTGTTTGACTTTTATATACCTACTTTTAGTATAGATTTGTAACATATCATACATATTGAGCTAGACATCGTTAAAATCGCGGAAAGTGGCGATTTTCCTATCCAGGAAAAATGAAGTGTTCGTCCTCTACCACTAAACATTCGACTGATATTTATTGTCTAATATGTGCAAAACATTACATAAACATCATTACGTAAAATCGCTGTGGTGGTTTAAAGGTAGAGTGTGCGCCTCGCCATAGCAGCTTCATACAAGTTCAAACATATTGCTATGGAAATGCTATCTAAGACAGTTTTTTGTTTGTTTGTATGATCTTTTACGTCATTTTCAACACATGTCAGGTTATATATGACGGTCGATTTATTGGTTGTGGAGACCGACCACCCACTTTTCCTGGGTAGAACCAGTACTGTACACATCCCGCCATCCGTAAGAATCGACACATTCTCACAAGTCGAGCTCCTAGTGAGATTCGAAACAGCAGCGGTGAGAGGCGAGAAGGTTTACCACGCAACGCCGTTGACCACACGGCCACGGAGACGCTATCTAAGACAGAGTTGTTCAAAACAAGTTAAAACAGCACGTCTTTTCTCTAATTCAAAAACAAAATGAGTAATGTGCCACATGTTAACCTTTATGCAGCTTAATACAAATTGCTCCAGGGAGACTTGAAGAAATGCCATTTTAAAATGCAAATGCTTGTATGTTGATGAAAGTATGCATCTGGTGTTTCATTTATAGAATGAAATGCATTTCTTGTAAAATATAAGCGAAAACAAATGACATCCTCGAGGTATTAATCAAGCATTATGTTTTGCACATTGATGCATTTTTCCATTACGAGTTGAATCTATAAAGAGGCCTGCAAGTAAACAATGTGAGTTATTCCTCGTCAATCAACGATAGGTTGGAGCAATATAAATAACGTCTTACAAAACAATTTTGTTTAAACTATACAAATACACATTACAAATGATTTACAAATATAAGTAGGTATAAAAGTCCAACAGGAAATATTTCGCTCCAGGACCACCGTCAACATGCAAAACACATCTCAATTTCTGTGTAAGGATAAAACTGAATCTATGAATGGCGTACAATCTCTGTGGCATGAACATATAACAAGTGGATATAGGGGTGGGGGACATTTTACGGTCGTCACAGGGCACACACAACACTATTGTGACAGTAAAAGTAGATATAAAATCTATGTAGCATTCAAGGACCACAGGCAACCAAAACACACATAACACATGTGTTTAAGTTGTTTAAAAAAGAAAGGGGACTCCTTGAGTTTTCATATAGCACGAGTGCCTCAGGTCTCTTTAAAGTAGCATGTAAATGGAAGTATTGCAATATTTGTATTTTGTTGATACTAGGAACATCTGCTGACTATCTAATAATAGTATTATGTATTGAATAAACACGGTTATATGAACGCTGGATTTGAAGATGAGATAACCGAATGTTTGCGAACCTGAGATATATGGCGTGATACTTGTTAGTGTTTGTTACAACAAAACAGTATTAATGCTGAAATAAAACCTGGTGACAGATGTTTTCAACATAACGTTAGTGTTCAATGTATGCACCAATAACATGACCCATTCTCATCGATTATTGTGATATATTCTATTTCACTCCGGCTGCTTGGGTTGTTGGGTGCAGTACTGCTCTACATTTGTCGATTGCATTTTTAAATATATCATTATTGTGTTTTTGCATCCTAATATTCCCCTTTTCAGTATTTCTTGCGTTTGTGAAGTGGTGTGTGGCGGATGCAAAATATCGCCACGACTACATATCAGTAGTGTTATTACTTACTGGTCTCTTGGGGTCATACAACCCACTCTTTGTGGTTTCAAAGTAGAATACCGCTTAAGCCGGTGCTATGTGCACGACATGGGAAAATACAAGACGATTTTTATAACAACAACTATGTTAATATTAGCAACAAACAATGCTATACAGACGTATAATATAATGTATACAAACCAACAAATGTTGAATTGTCAAACGCACACTGCTCTAAAGAACGTTAGTTTTCCATTTATCTTTTGAGGGGAAAATATGCAATAATATATGGGACATGTTGAAGATATTTTAAGAAATACATATTTTTGTATTAAGAACATTATTTTGCAATATAAATGTAATATTAGTAGTACGGTAATGGATACATTTAACTGGATATACACACGTGTTTTAATGCATTGTACATTGATTCACAACTATATGATTGATACCATATAGTGCATTATGGTCCGACAATCTTATACTCAGTACCAATCTCCACGCAGAGTTATCGTTCCTTGCACTCACATATTACTCTGCTAACTACTAAATTACAAGATGTTGGTAAAACCTGTTAAATTGGAATATGTTTGCCTGAAACTTATTTATTTCTTGTGTAAATATAATTTTCAGAATATCTGCAAATTAGATGTTGCAAGATTTGAAATAATGTATGAAAACAATTTAGTTTTAATCGGGACTATTTTACTACAAAAATAATACGTACTTAGGTCTCCTCAGTCAAAACGCATATGTAAACATTTCAAACCGAAGCTCGATAGCAGAAAATTACTAAAAAAAAATAGCTCATAGAAATAAAAATTGAAATTATTTAATATAGGTCTATATTTTATCTTTGCAGATCACGCAAAAGGATTTATTGTAAATATCGTCATAACGTTTTTGAATAATCACGTGACCTAACCGTTCGCCCTACTTCCTTTGACGTTGAGGAACGAGTGTACTCTGGGTAAAGATTGATTCAGTACTAGACCTAGTACGCAAATAAACTCATCTCAACTGACTATTCCACGATGGTAGCCATATTGTCAACCCTTTTATGTTTTTGATGTCATATATCGCCTTTCATTCATCTTTGTAATTGTTGTTTCTTTGCGTGGTTTTGGTTGACTTGGTCCTTGAATGCTACGCATTGGATAGACGCTTTAAAGAGAAATCTTCACCATTTAGAAAGCGAAAGGGATGGAGCGTAGAATTCTCTTCACATACTTTATCCAGTTTAGTGTGTACGCTAGATTTTATCGATATGCTCTATATAGGTCACACTCTAAACCATGAAGAGCGCTGGTAGTAAACTCTTCATGAATAAATGGTGCAAGTATTTGAAATTCTGAGTCATCTGATTGGTTAAAAATGTAGAGTAAACTTCATGTTCGACTTTTATATCTACTTCTCAGATACCACAACACGATATATTTAATGTAGGATAAAAATCGAACAGGAAAAGCAGCATTCAAGGACGACAGTCGAACAGGAAAGGCAGCATTCGTAGAACAGAGTCACGTACACCAGTTATTAACTAAAACACACAAACAGCAATAACCTGTTTTATATACCATACATACACAGTCCCTTTAAAGAAATGTATCTATATTTCTTTACTCCATATTAATACTATCAATTATTTGTATATATAAGTGTAGTAAAATATTACTACCGTTGGTAGTTCCTCTACTAACCAGTTCTTGCATATTATTGACTCTGGAAGATGTGATTAGGCATGCTTATTCGGAACCAGAGACCCAAAGCGACACGATATTGTGAGTTTACATCTGCAGTACGGCTGATCGGACCAAATCACAGAGATTTTATGCGTTCCAAACCTATGGCGTTTGACATTTCATATGGTATAACCTGTCTTTAGTAACTGCAAAAAATACGAAATGTAACATTTGATAACTTTGTGTATAGGTTCGTTTATATTGTACCGGCTGCTACTCAAATATAAATTTCTATTGTGGTTGGTTACGCGAGTAAGCTTCGTATTCCATATACCTCTATACAGTTTATTTGATGAATGAGCACAACACATAATCCGATAAAATAGAAGATTGTATCGACGTTTGACATCCATTTATCCGTTTAATATATACTAAAGGAAACATGAACCTCAACTCGGGAATTTCCGCTATGTAATTGATATTCTGCAAACGTAATTCTACGTAATATTTCAGAGGAATTTCAAGATGTTTTGAAAAAAAAAAGCTGTGTAACACGAAGTTCAAAATGTTGAAGTTCATCTCTGAAAATTTGAGCCATTTCTGTACTTATTTAATATAAAGAGATTGCAAAGTTTTAGATCCGAATGTTTTCTCACCTGCTTGAGCCAAACGCGTATTTTGACATTTTGAACGGCTACTATTTGGTGTGTTATGTGTTTATTTTGTCTAATGTAGCCATGTATTGTTCGATTAAAACAGCATATTATACATACAATATATAGCAACATTCCTGTGTTGCGTTTTTTTTTCCCTTTAGCATATCTTGCTTATACATAAAATCAATTCATGCTAACCTGTAGGCCTTATTACATATTGACCGTTCCAAATCGGTAATCCTGTCTTCGCCACCCTTTCTGTTGTATTTCATTTTTCATTGTATAATTAATTAAATATTGCTCTTTGTTTGTAGTACAATGCGGACCTACGATGCCATTGCGTTTGGACGCTGTGGTTTCTATAGAACCCTGTATCTCATTTTAAGTGTAATATTTGTTTCTGAAGTAATTTGAAACACTTACATTGTCTATGTGTTTAATGTTACTAAGTTTGTATTGAGGGTCGGGTATTGTTATACAATTTAGCATAACGGGAGAATATTATCTCAAAATTCTATTACCCATGTAACAATCACAAGTAAGCAATATCAGTTTCAAAGTAGGTAAAAACGCCGAACATGAAATGTAGCATTCACAGAACACAATCAGCCAATTACACATATACAAAACAATAACAAAGAAAAGTAGAAAATCAAATTATGTGACACAATAAATATAAAATGGTTGACAATAGGGGTACCGCCTTCGAATTGTCTGTGGCAGAGAAACCGCTGGAGGTTTAAACCATTTAAACAGCTTGACAAATCCCAATCGGCTTGCCAAGAGTTACGAATATATGTGTTAATATAGCTTTTAAAATCAGTTTAAGGTAATTTGGCATTAGATATATGTACACTTAAAGTTGCTTTAGCAGCACTATCAGCTCTATCATTACCACGTATTCCTACATGGCTTGGAAGCCAGCAGAAAATAATAACATTAACAACTATAAAAAGAAATATAAAAATATTGGACAGGGAAAGTAGCATTCAAGGAGGACAGTTAACTACACACCACAGAAACAAACACGCA
Organism: Cyrtodaria siliqua; assembly: GCA_037043455.1. NCBI lineage: Eukaryota > Metazoa > Mollusca > Bivalvia > Adapedonta > Hiatellidae > Cyrtodaria > Cyrtodaria siliqua. Next base: position 134,347 of record JAWPHD010005697.1, on the reverse strand, counting down.
AACAGACAAACATGATGGCAAAAGTAAAAATAAATGCAAACGACATCACAAACACAAAAGGGTTGACAATATGGCTACCGACTTGGAACGGTCAGTGGCAACGAAGGACACTGGGGGTTTAAACCGGTTCCTGGGTGCACCAAACCTCACACTTACCCTAATGCCATCCCATTAAAACAGGACAGTGTAAATAAAGAAATCCCCGCCATGATCTAATCTCTAACCAACAAGCGGTGGAGCGCCGTGGTCTAGCGGTAGAGCGTTGGACCCATGATCCAAAAGTCGTGGGTTCGATTCCTGTCATTGCCATATGCGTTGTGTCCCTGAGCAAGACACTTTATCTGCATTGCTTAGTACTGGTTCTACCCAGGAAGACATCGAGAGTGATTCAAAATAAGTTCATAGAGCTTTCGTTACAATCGATGTAAAATAAATAAGTTTAAACTAACCAACAAGGCAGCATCAATAGGCAATATAAGTAAAACACAAATATGCTCATGTAAATATAATACAAAAAAACAACATAGCCTAGAAAGCCACAATGAAGGTACTCAATGACTTGGCAGAAGCCAGAGCAACAGGATAATAAACCATTAAGGGCACGACAAGAAAGATCATAGACAAACATCAAGCGTCACCGTCCCAATGGGCTTTAGGTAAGCGTCATCATAGAGCCTACATAAAAGCTGAAGCACAACTGGGTTACCATGTTTCATATTACCCAGGGCTTGAAGAGATGAAAGAAAATCAGAAAATATTACAAAATGGTCGTCATAAAATTCCTGAATATAGTTTTAGGCAAGTTCAATTGCCTTAAGTTCAGCTGAAAAGATAGAGGCCTTGTCAGACAGGCGGCTCTTTATGCTGCGTTTGTGGATAACAGCTGCTGCAGCTACCTTATCTCCATCTTTAGAACCATCTGTGTATATATGTTGAAAGTTACTGTATTTCGATTTAATTTCATTAAATTTGCTTTGAAAGACAGTAGGGTCTGTACTTGATTTGTTACTATTACAAAGATCAAAAATAAGGTTGGTGTTTCAAAAGTTCACGGTGTAATTTGTGGAACTTTATACTTGGCAATCAATCAAAATTTAGGTCGATTTCAGTGTCTCTTAATTGTGGTTTAATAAGAAGACCAAATGGTGGACTGGCCTTCGGTTTTCGATCAAAAGAGGTTCATAACCAGGAGTAAAAACAGTATCGAAAGTTGGGTTTGAAGGGTTAGATTGTAATTTACCTGACAATAGGGGTACTGCCTTCGAATTGTCTGTGGCAAAGAAACCGCTGGAGGTCTTAACCATGTGTCTAGGGTGCACCCAACCGTGCTCTTAACATAATAACATCCCAATAAAAGTGGACAGTATACATAAATTAATACCCTTCAATAAAAAGTTTGATAATGACTGTACACTTTAGTTATAGACAGGTTAGGCATGTTCAAATCTTCAACTCCAATACAAGTACGATATAAAACGTTGAGAAACATATATGCCCCATAAGATGTCTTTTGAGGAAGTTACCCGTCTAAATGGGGATAAATGACGAAGGTAACTGTAGTCCTGATGAAGTATATTTCAGGTATAAACACTTTACGAAAGTTAAAGTCTTCGACGTGACTACAAGCTCGAGAAAAACAGGCAAAAAGACAAACATGAATAGCAGTGTTAACAAAGATTAAAGTCATATGACGTCACAAACACAAAAAAAAGGCTACCGTACTGGAACGTTCAGTGGCAAAAAAGGCCGCTGGAGGTTTCAACCAGGTTCTAGGGCATTGATTCATAAAATAGTAACCCTATCGTTTTCATGAGCTTTAGTAGCATGTATATACTGTTTAGCGTGATCTCTAACGGCAGTAAGACCAAACGTTTAAAGTTTGGCCATGTTTGTAACGATACATGCACAGAATAACACTTAATAAGGTTTCTTTGTAATTTGAATTTCGTCTACCTAAAATATGAATAACAGTCTGACAGGAAATGCAGCTTTCACAGAACACATTAAACCTAAAAACACGCAAAACGACAAACGTGAATGGCAATTTTAATAAGGAATAAGGGCATATGACGTCACAAACAAAAAAGGGTTGACAATAGGGCTACCGCCTTGGAACGGTCATTGGCAAAAAAAGGTCGCTGGGTGTCCAGGTTCTAGGGCGCACCAAACCTCACATTGTTTCAACTGTTATCCCAATAAAACGTCATAAGCATTCAAGGACCATCATTAACTAAACCGTGACCAAGCTGTATTCTTTAAAATGCAAGCACATTAAGAGGCAGCATAAGTATAACATACTGATTAACGTGAAAACAGACATAAAATGCCACACATCAAGTACTCAATGTCTTGACGAACATGGCAGTACTAACACAAAGGTGATCATGTATATATGAATATATCCAAATAAAGCATCGAAGTCTAGAAAAATGTATGAAAAGAGAAAAGCAAGCACTCAATGACTTGACCGAATGAGACATTAATGTCGAAGAAAGAAAAGGGCATTCAAGGACCACCATTAACCAAAAGCATGTAATAAAAATAAATGACAATTACAAGGATAAGACGGAATATTTCACATGGCACATATAAAAGGATTGGCAATATGGCTTTGGCCTTTATTCTGTCAATGTCGAACCGGCTACGGGCTCGTGTGTATGTGTGTGGTGGGTGTCCAGATTCTAGGGTGAGTAAACCTTTTTCTTACCATATAGTCATACCAGCAATTACTCAGTTCCTTAGCCAAAGCAACAAGAGAACATACTATTAAAGGCAATACAATATTGGAGACAAACTTTACCGTCCTCATAGGATTTAGGTAGACGTCGTCATAGGGTTCACAAACTGTCCGGTCATCGCACAATCAAAAAGGAAGCAAAGTGGTGAACTGTAAATGAGTCAAACACTAAGCATGCAGAAGTCGTCACAGGGTGTTATAAATATCATCTGACAACGATGTTATATTTGTGTACGTTGTATGGAAAGAGTAAATGCAAACATCGAACAGGAACTGTAGCATGCACGGAACTCAGTCATCCGCAAACAAACTGTTTCCAAATTACACGCCCGTTTTGTTTCCTGTTCTAGTGTCTGCAGCACTCCAAACATCCCCACATGATTTATTTATTTTGAAGTTCTTGATCAAATGTGCTTAAAACCGATAAATTATTCAGTTGAATTCAGTGTTATATGTTTTATGTTTGTCCATCAGTTATTGCTTTTATATTCCTGAGTGTATACCGTTGCATGAATTGTTCGCTTTTATATCCACTAGCCAGATGACAACGTAATACTTTACTACAATTATTGCCAACAATGTTAACCTTAATTTTATTATATATACTTCTAATGTCAGTATATAACAACGGTATTTACCTAACTTCAAATCTGAAAGATACTACACTTCGTATGACGTGGTTTAAGCAACAGTTTAATAGAAAACACATCCTGCTTATAGAGTATAATATCCTTATCGTCACTATAAACCGACAGTATCTACCGACACTATATACCGACAGTATCGTCACTATATACCGACAGTATCTACCCTTATCGTCACTATATACCGACAGTATCTACCTTCTAAACTGAACTATACTACACATGAGGTATAGAAGTATAGAAGTATAAAAGGAAGTGCAGCATTCACATACCGACAGTATCTACCCTTATCGTCACTATATACCGACAGTATCTACCTTCTAAACTGAACTATACTACACATGAAGTATAGAAGTATAGAAGTATAAAAGGAAGAGCAGCATTCACATACCGACAGTATCTACCCTTATCGTCACTATATACCGACAGTATCTACCTTCTAAACTGAACTATACTACACATGAGGTATAGAAGTATAGAAGTATAAAAGGAAGAGCAGCATTCACATACCGACAGTATCTACCCTTATCGTCACTATATACCGACAGTATCTACCTTCTAAACTGAACTATACTACACATGAGGTATAGAAGTATAGAAGTATAAAAGGAAGAGCAGCATTCACAGGATACAGTAAATCAAAAACACGCACTTAAAACAAACAAAACAAAGGCCAAAGGCCAAATAGCAGATATAGGACACTATTGACAAAAACAAAATGACAATAGAGGAACAGCTGTGAAACAGTCATTGACAAATTAGTCGTTGAGGGTTTAAACCATCTTCTTGCGTGCACCAAACCTCACTCTTACACTACGGCCACCCTATTGGCAGGCTAATAGTATATGATATCCTCTAATAAACACGTCCATATGTATAGCCAATATAAGCACAACACACAGATGACAGCCACAACACAATTACTCAGTGATTTGGCACTTGTCAGACCAACACGAGAATAAAACGTTAACGGCACGATCAGACAAGATCGAAAACAAACATTACAAATGACCAGGCTTTAGATAGAAGTCATCATATCAACTATATGTCGCTATATCGAACAATTAAAGGGAAAAGCGTAGTGGCGTACTGTAAATGGGTCTACTACTAAACATGCAGTACTTTCGAAATGATAGTGACATAACCTCTTTTGATAAACACGTTGAATAAAGACTTATGCACATGCGAATTATTAAGGATCTTACACAATTTGTAAATCAAGTCACTATAGACGTCAGTTTGTAATAGTCCTTGTATTAAGCGATTTTAAATGCATAACACCGCTATGTTAATCACTAATTAATGTAAATTATAACAGGAACAGCAACATTCAATAACCAACGTCAGCAAGAAACCGCAACGAAACCAGCACAAATTACCAGGATAAATAATAGGCAAATTATAATATGAAATTAAAAATATAAATGGGTTGGAAATAGTGCTACCGCATTAAATCCCCAGCGGCCTTTTTTTCCACTGACCGTTCCAAAGCGGTAGCCCAATTGTCAACCCTTTTGTGTTGTGATGTCTTATTTCGCCGTTTGTTAATCTTTTAATTTGTTCTTTGTTTCTGTGTGTGATTGTGGTTGACTGACGTCCTTGAATGCTGCTTTTCTTGTTCGATTTGTATATCTATATATAGAACGGTCACTGATAAAAAGGCCACTGGGGGATTTAAACCATGTTCTATCTTAAACATGTAGTTTGTTATTGTTAAGTATACATGTAGTAATGGTTTTATAACGTGTACCCTACTGCATGTATTAATGTTTCGATGTGTAACGAGTAAAACGTAACAAGAAAGGAAGCAAAACCAGCCTCACGAAAATATAATTATCAAATTCATTTACATAAAGTATTCACCTACAGAATACAAAAATCCAGGTTTTCATTAATATCCAATTTTTGAACTAAGTCCAAATAAAATTATCCAATGTTGCCTTAATTCACATTAGCAAGTGTCTCTTTAATTCAAAACAATCAGTGTCCTTTCAGCCTAAATTAATTTCCAATATTTCCAGTTTAGTCGAAATATCTAATTTCACTCTTATTATGAATGAGCACAGTAATAAGTAAATCCTCTCACAAAGATAGTTTATAAAAGCATCCAAATCTAAATTAACTTTAATAAAGAATACTAAAACTGATAAATAGAACTCCTAGAGTTTGTATATATACTGTCGCAGACTGTTCACGAAGGCTTCCCCACTAAAATCGTCTAATAAGAATAGTTCAAATTTCATCATAAATGAATTTGTATAAAATGGTTCAGTGAATGAATGAATGGTGTTTTACGGCACGTCGACACAAAAATAGGCCATATTGTGCGCAAAAACTGATGATAGTTGAAGAAATGAAGAAAATAAAACGTGAACATATAAAGATAAAACTATTTACAAATAAGGGATGATATGGTAGTAATATAAACTATTTTATAAATGTAAATCAACAAATGCCCGTCAACGGGTGTATAAACAAGTAAATATATATAATGATTTATAAAGTATGACTATTATAATCATTTATATAGTCTGATTTCTTTCAGGAAATCTAAAACAAGACTAAAATCTATAGTATCAAATAACTCTTTCATAGTATTAACATTGTAGTACCTTTGACGCATAGGATCAAAGTCTACACATTCCAACAAGATGTGTTTGCCCGTTAACAGTGCAAAGCAGGTTCTACATTCTGGTAATTGCTCACCTTATAATAAATACGAATGAGTATAACGTGTATGCCCTATCCTGCACCGGGCTTGGACAACTTCTTCTCGACGAATGGGTCTACTAGAAGAACGAAATTCTCCGAATAACGGTTTAATTAAAAAGAGTTTTTTGTTAACTGACACATCCTAAGCGGCTTGCCAAGAATTACGAAAATATGTGTTAATACAACATTTAAAATCTGTATAAGGTAATTTGGCATTAGATGTATGTAAACTTAAAGCTACTTTAGCAGCACTATCAGCTCTATCATTACCACGTTTTACTACATGGCTTGGAACCCATCAGAAAATAATAACATTATCAACTATAAGAAAATTGTAATTTTGTAAAAGTTGAAGCACAACTGGGTTATCATGTTTCATATTACCCAAGGCTTGAAGGGATGAAAGGGAATCAGAAAAGATCACAGAATGGTCATCATCAGATTCCTGAATATAGTATAAGGCAAGTTCAATTGCCTTAAGTTCAGCTGAAAAAATAGAGGCCTTGTCAGGCAGGTGGCTCTTTATGCTGCGTTTGTGAATAAAAGCTGCTGCAGCTACCTTATCTCCATCTTTAGAACCATCTGTGTATATATGTGGAAAGTTATTGTATTTCGTTTTAATTTCATTAAATTTGCTTTGAAAGACAATAGGGTCTATACTGGATTTGTCACTATTACAAAGATCTAAAATAATCGTCGGTGTTTCCAAAGTCCACGGTGTAATTTGTGGAACTTTGTACTTGGCAACAAAAGTTTCGGTCGATTTCAGTGACTCTTAATTTTGGTTTAATAAGAAGACCGAATGGTCGAATGACCTTCGGTTTTCGATCAAAAAGAGGTTCATAACCAGGATTAAAAACAGTATCGAAAGTTGGGCTTGAAGGGTTAGATTGTAATTTAATGGCATACTGAAGGGTTAATTTATCCCGTCTATGAGATGGTTCATTAGCTTCAACATATAAACTTTCGGCTGGTGTTGTACGAAAGGCACCTAAGGCGAGTCGTAATCTTTGATTATGTATAGGATCGAGCATCTGCAGGTATGACTTGCGAGTCGATCCATATACTATTGGGTCGTAGTCCAGCTGATCTGATAAGAGATCTATAAAGTTGTAAAAGTACTTTACGATCCGCTCTCCAATTAGTGTTTGCAACAACTTTAAGTAAATTTGGTCCAATGAAAACAGACTACATCATCATAAATGAATTTGCATAAACAATTTGCATACAATGCAAGCATGCTTACATCTGTACTATGTTTAACTCTCTTCCAGGTCAAATCAATAATAAACACGCAACAATGACACTCCAAGACACATTCAACAGTACATGTAAACATATAGGTAACAGATAGTTATATGATTTATTTCCAGGATACGTTCTGACTATTTCTACACGAAGAGATTTGAAGAAAATATTCAGAAGTAAATAACAATAAATACTGAAAAGGGGATCCCTTGGAAGCAACAAACATAAACAATAGATAAAACCAGCACAAATACCGCGAATTTCAGGTACGCAATGTCTTTGACGTTGTGTCGTTTTATATTACCATTGTTCATATTTCAGATAAAGTAGGAATCGTCATTAAGAGCAAAATAATGCTTAACTGTTACTGTAAACCGTCGTTTGTATGTGTACATCTAATTGCTTTGATGATATAGCGGCTTTGTAACCTACAACCGAATGATGTGACAGGAGCCTTTTGTCATATCAGATTCTCTAAAAAATTGTTCATTTATATTCCTTTATTTACATTTTAGTTGAACTAATCCATGCATAATCGTTTTAATTGCTTCGGATTCATGATCAAACGGTTCTTGTTCAACAGGAATATGATCCTTGTTTTATCTTGCATACAGCTCAACTACTGTTACCGTATCCTTATGTTATATATATTAACTTTAATGAATACAATATATCAAACGGAGAGAAAAGGGAAACTTTGATATTGTGTTTAATTCTAAAGCTAGATCTCTCAGTATGTATTGGCATCCACACTAGCGTTCGTTAAGTGCTGTGTTGTCGCTGTAAATGGTCGCAACAACTTCGAACCTGTACTGTTATTACTTCCTGGTCCTTTGGAATCACTGAGCCCATTCAGTGTGGCTTTACCATATGATGACGCCTACCTAAAGCCCATTGGGACGGTGGCGTTTGATGTTTGTCTATGATCTTTCTTTTCGTGCCCTTAATGGTTTATTCTCTTGTTGCTCTGGCCTCTGCCACGTCATTGAGTACCTTCATTGTGGCTTTCTGGGCAATTGTTTTTTTGTATTATATTTACACGAGCATATTTGTGTTTTACTTATATTGCCTATTGATGCTGCCTTGTTGGTTAGCGATTAGATCATGGCAGGGATTTCTTTATTTACACTGTCCTGTTTTAATGGGATGACAGTAGGGTAAGTGTGAGGTTTGGAGCACCCTAGAACCGGTTTAAACCCCCAGTGGCCTACTTTGCCACTGACCGTTCCAAGGCGGTAGCCCTATTGTAAACCCTCTGGTGTTTGTGATGTCGTTCGCATTTATTATTACTTTTGCCTTCTTGTTTGTCTGTTTGCGTGTTTGTTTCAGTGTTTTGTGGTTGACTTCCTCCTTGAATGCTACTTTCCCTGTCCGATATTTTTATATTTCTTTAAAGTAGAATACCGCTTTAGCAGGAACTAGAGTGCCTGAGAGGTATTGCATCTTATAATATATATCTTATGATCAGACAGACTCACGCAAGTCGAATCTGGATTTTTCTTTTCATCTTTGTGCTCGCAGTTTTCTGGGGATCTTCTTTTCAGTGGTTATTTGCATCAAACAAATAAAACCCACACTATGTAATTTACATTCAACATAAATAAACTGTTGTATATAAAGCGATACAAAAGTTAAAACTAGCCCTATATAAGCCACAGCACCGTAACGTAACGGCAAATTAATTTGCCACTGACCGTTCCAAGGCGATATTCCTATTGTCAACCATTTCATGTTTATGATGTCGTATACTTTGCCTGTTATTTCGTGGTCCTTGATTGCTCCATTTCCTGTTCGACAATTATATCTACTGACAGAATTATACATAGGTTTAATTTTTTCCTGAAATCATTGTTTTTTTTTTCTTCAATTTAAATATTTTTGAATGATTTCACTATTCATGATTAACAGCTTCCCGAAACATTAGTTGTGCAGTATATGTGTATTATTAAACAAACCGAAAAGCAAAATATCGTTTTAACTTACGCCTGGAGGATCAAACGAGATCTAGCTAATAATCCTGTATTTTGGGTCAATATTCTCAACTAATGAAACATGTCTAAGTGTAGCAATTAACTGTTGGATTTACAGATCTCAATATATGACATAGTTTAATGACAAGCGATCCATACGTCAAACAGACGTCATTATGTTTCGTATAACAAGAACAGGTCAATTGCTTATTTGCATCTAGATCGGCAGTTATCAAACAGAAATTATGTTTTAAGGCAAACCCACAGTACAATAAAAATAAAAGATTGTAATATTTATTGAAATGACTTTACATGAGGTAAACACTTTAGTTTGATTTAACAATAAAAGGTAGCATATGTACTTCTTTGGCTTTCATTGTTAATTGTGTATATCAGTATGTCCTATTTTTTTATAATCCATTTAAAATACATCAAAGTGGTTAGCATAAGAGAAACTATAGTCCTTATAGAAAACATCGAAGTGGTAAACATAAGAGAAGCTAATTTAAAACTTTAACTCACAAAAATAATATTTTATATGCACAATTAGTTTTTCTTATTTACAATGTAAGAGATTGGCAGCTTGTGTTAATAGAAGTCTGCTGCACAATTCGATATGTCTCCTTCTGGAGTAACAGGCGTCAATTTAATTATTGCCTCTTGATGCCTCTACTGTTGTCTGTAACGGCGTGTTTGTTATGATACTGAGCTTTAAGTTCAACATTGGCGATGTAAATTGCCAATTAGGGTTGTGTTAAAATACTATTATTCGATGTGTTATAGCTAATCACTAGCATTATTTGTCCTGAAATTAAGGTCGCGAAGTAATTGTTATTAGTAAAACGCATCAGTCCAAAAATACGCATGTAAAACAGCACTTTTGAAAGGGGAACACTTGGTATGCTTTGAATTTCTAGAGTGGAAATGAAGTCCTCGTGCAAAATATGTTTTAACTGAAGAAATAGAGTAAATTTTATGCAACTGTTTATCGCTTTATGTTGACATTCGGGACAAAGAGACGAGTGTACTAACATTAAATACAACCTTGATTTAAGCAAAAAAACAGCTTTCTGGAAAATCAAAAAAAAATGCGTTTTTATATGTACTGAGTATACATAAACATGTTCACAAGCAAAGTGTGAAGCAATACAAATTTAACATGCTTAAAGGAGTGACAATAAGAGTACCCCGTTGCCATGTTGTGGGTTAAGTGACGCACTCATAACATAAATAATTGGCAGTAAGGGTATCGACTTGAAAGGCTTTATTGCCACGTGACGTAATAGCAACATAACGTTTGTCATTACTGGTGCCGCCTGGACATGTTTTTTTTGTCACGTGACGTAATCACAACATAAACGATTGGCAATAAGGGTACTGCATTGACATTTTCTGTGTCACCTTACATAAACACAACATAAATTATTGGCAAAAGAGTGCAGCCTTGATATGATCTGTGTCACGTGACACAATCACAACATAAAGGATTGGCAATACGCTTGCCGCATTGACATATTCTCTTTTATGTGACGTAATCACAATCAACGGGAAAGGTATGTGTTATCAAATAGTGATGGCTCATATAAGATATGTTTTAGCTTTATATCTAGTTTGTATGTGTGTGCGTGCGTGCGTGCGTGCGCGCGTTTCTGTTTGTGTATGTACTCGTACGAAATTAGAAAATAAATGGTTCCGCATTGGAATATTAACTAATTTATATCCTCGAATAAACCTATTCGACAAATAGTTTACATCCCTGAAGTAGCATATTGCCATGGCGACCATCTTGAAAATAAGGCGAAGCATGCGCCTGATATAATAATATTGAACAAAGCGTTTACGCAAGAGAATTGTTGTACTGTCGGCCATCGTGCATGACAACAACTATTATGATAGCACACAATCCAATGAATAATTTCTGTATGATTTATTCAAATGTGTCAAGATGTTGCAGAAAATAAATATTTTGAGGAAATTGCTCACCGACGACGATAGACGAAGACGGATGATGGACGGGTCTTCGAACCCTAAACAAATGGAGTTTATAAGTAAAATACTAGTCGATTCTCACCGATTGATAGGTACATTAGGAAATATAATGTATAACCTTTGAAACTATCCTTCCTAATCTATCTTTATTACAGTGGAGAAGTCCGCCTTAATAAAGCCCTCACCGCTGTGGGTTCGATCCCTCATATGCCTAGAAATCATTATGCGAGAATGCTATCCAGCTGGCTTGCGGAATGTCTGTGGTTCTACCCAGGTGCCCCCCCCCCCCCCCTACCCCCCACTACCCACGTGCACAAAAATTGCCCGAAGGGGCATCTGGGGTTCTTTTGCTGCCAATGAAAGCTGGAATAGTCGTCAGGTGACCGCAGCTATTGGTGCAACTATAAAATCCAATTCATTTCAATTCCTTAATAAAAATATCCGTAATCATCGTTTATTCTTAAAGTCTCTGATTTAAAAATTATAATATAAATGTTGTTTCTGTACAGAAATATACTCCTCAAAATAATTTAAGGACCAAAGAAAGTGTTAATTATATAATTTTTTTATATAATCCTTAATATTCAGGATTTCATATTCGTATATAAAGTTAATATATTTGTGTCACACAACAAGCTTAAGAAAACTAAACATAAACATTGCGGAAAGATAGTATATATATATATCTATAACATCTCTTTAAAACAAGAAACATATCAAAACATGTCCTTAAATTGTTTTTAGGACTTTACGTACAAGCGTATTCATGGGAAACAGGGTATTCTTCGGATTCAACGAACACAAACAAGAGAGAACAGAAGCAGACTTCATTTTAATGATGTTCAGGTGAGGTAATATAAGTTGCGACAACTCTCACTTCCTCTTGCACCAGGCTAAGCAGTATTCTACTTTAGGCCACACCGATCGCGCCCAAACACCTCAAAGGTCCAGCAAGTAACCACACTTTTGAACGATAAGAGAACCGTGTTAAACATGTTTTTCTTGTCTCCATTTAATTCTGCATTTCAAAATATTCAATATAAATATAGCTGTGCAAATCATAGCTCTTCTGATTTTACAGATACACGTTAGACTTTATATCACATGAAAGCATCGGACTAATTATAATAGTTCAAAGGTCAAGGTTGCCATTGCCTTATATAGAAATATGCTTTCTGCACAATAGCTTTGAAAGCATGACACACACTATCATGAAACTTTATTTGTACTTTGCCCATGGTGAGAGGTGGAACACAATGGATTTAGGGTCAGTCGGTCAATGGTCGAGGTAACCATGAATTGCTACGGAAATATGAATACTGCCTGATAATTATGAACCTTCACGCTTGACAACACAAATAACAAGGGGACGCAGACGATGCAGATGCAGACGATGATGACGATAGAGAATGAATCCTAATTGTTGGCTCTGTATATCAAAAGTCATCCCCGTGTGGTTGCCGAGGTTGAACACATCCACTGCAAATCACGCTAGAGCCAAAGGGGTAGGACGGCCCCCACCCCCTCCACCTTCCTGTTCATGTTGTCGTTTTTTTATCATGTTCATGCAAGTTTTCTTCATGACACCGCATATGCAAATGTGGAAAGTGGCTCCATCGTAAATGGAGTGTCTACAATAGAATTTGCAGCAACTTTGCAGTTCTGCAGGTTAGAAGGTTCTATTTTTTTCTAGATGTAAATGGAGGATGAGCCTAGCATGTTCATCTCTGTTCGTGTGTCTATCTCCTTCCACGCTTTCTAACCGAAACTTTACAGGATGCTTACCTATGATGTCAAGATGTGCATATCATTTCGTTTCGTAGAATATTACTTGAAAGTATCTTGTATGTCTATCTCCTCCCACACTTCAACCGATGGCTTTGAAACTGTTTAGGTTGATTACCTATAATGTCAAGATATTCTATATCGTTTCGGCGGCAAAATCGACCCAGTCTTATGGTCCCTTTTTTGTAAAATGTTACGTTTTACACTGATTGTTTTCAGTGGGGGCATCCGTGTCCCATGGACACATTTCTAAGTTACAATTAATAATATTTTACATTTGAGATGAACTTTCATATGATATAGGCAATGTGACCGAGCCTATTTGGAATAACTAATACTTATTTGGCATACAACCATGAAACTTTACAGAAATTGTACCCCTGTTAAAGCAATGACTTCTTTTCATGTTTGGGATAATAGGTGACCATGTCTTGATAAACGCATTATACTGTAATGAAGATTGTCAGTGTGATTTTTGTTAACTTCCGACAAGCAGTTTTTTATTTCTTAGCTTATTTACACTCCTCGACTCACCGGTAATGCCGAGTAAAGCCATAGAGATGGCGAAAAGAGATTTGTAATGGGTCGAGATTAATCTAAAGAGATAATATTAAGAAATCGAGACCAATTCAGATGTGATATGTCAGTGTCCGAGTCAGATTCGGAGTCATTTCTAAAACGCTTAGAACCAACATTATTAGCCCTAGCACAACCGCCATAAAGGATCATTTCTACATGATGTTTAAAGAAGATAAAATAAAATAGAAATAAGATATTAAACGAGAGGGATTGAGAGAGATGTGCATTAAACAACAAGCTACGATCCCAAAATCGATTTATCAGATCGGGACAATCTGACCGCCCGTCTAGTTGAAGTCCGAACCAAAGTGGTGTGTTGTAACGCGGAGATAACTACCAGATCTGTTGTAACGCGGAGATAACTACCAGATCTGTTGTAACGCGGAGATAACTACCACATCTCCACGACACTCAATCAACATGATTCCCTTCTCCAACGACACGGGTCGACACCCACGGTAAACAGGTGGGTTCCTTTGTGTGTGTGGTGGGAGGTGGGGGGGGGGGGGGGGGGGGGTTCCTACCCATTTGCTCGGTAAATTCTTATACCCCACTACCGACTGGGGGTACGGAAAAAAATTCTTAAAAGTAAACAGGAAAAGTAGCATTCAAGGACGACAGTCAACCACAAACACACAAAGAAACAAAGAACAACTGTATATAAAAATAAATAAAAGGCAGGATGAGACATCACAAACACACGCGGGTTGACAATAGGGCTACCGCATTGGAACGGTTAGTCCAAAAGCACACTTTAGGGGGTTTAACCAGGTTCTAGGGTGCACCAAACCTCACGCCCTATTGTCATCACAATAATCACGACCGTTGTTAGTAAAGATTAGTAAAGATATCAACGGCAGGTTATAATCTCTAACAAACAAGGCAACGTTAATATGCAACATATATTATCATGTAAATATAATATAAAATAAACAAAAGCCTAAAATGCCTAAAATGTAAATACTCAACGACTTGGCAGAAGCCAGAGCCACAAGAGAACAAACGGCTAACTTTGCATTTAATAAATTAATAAAAAAATAGTGATCGCATAAACATTACTTTCTTCTGATATATTATTGAATTTTAACGTATCATATGCATCGGCTTGCATATTTTAAAATGTTGATGACATTTTTATCGATGTCCTTTATTATTTCAATAATCCGATATTAAAATCCGACAGATGACACTTGTATTACTAATTTAGCTGTATGACTAATAATTGGACATGCCTTGAACAATCATATATTAACATTGATAACTTCGCAATTAATTCTCACGTTATTTCAAATACCTAGATGACATTGTAATTGTAAACCGCTTAAGTATTTGAGATGCAATTTCTGTCGAGGGAGTCATACATCATACATACAACATTTAATGTCTGTCATTAAATCCTTTGTTTGTGTGTGTGGCTTTGTAGTGACATGGAAATCATTACACTGACATACGTGATGTGCATAGCAGTGTTTACACAGTATTTTGATTGATTGATAGTTTGAAATTAATTTCACATTTGGATTTTCATATGATGCATCGATCACAAAAATAATGCAATTAAAAGATAAACGTTTTATCTGGAAACTATATGTTTGCCATATGAATTTCAAGATAAGAGTTTTTATGCGAACTCTGTAGCGTAGTTAGTTGAGGCGTCGTGTTAGTGCCGGGGAAGTCAGAGTTCAAACCCGCTGATTTACTTTTCCATTTTTTTTTTTTAATTTTCATTATTTTATTATATACTTGGGATTATGTTTGATGAGTGCACTGGAAGGAGAAGTAATTAATGGGAACAATTGTATTTCGTTGTGAAGTACTATTTTTAACAAGTTTCCTGATATTGTATTGACATTATATTAAAATAAATGTTTCTTTAATTGCATGTGCATGGATGTACAAATTAGGTTAAAGTTGTTTGTGTGCAGTGTGTATGTGTCGTGTGTAAGTCAGGTTATAAGAGTTAGTCAGTACAATGTCCTAGATATATACTACTGGTGTTATAGTAGAAATCTGCCTGAAACATTTTTGCATTGATGTAAACACACTGTTCAATAAATATAAGTGTTGCCTTTGAAGCTCATAACTTAAAGAGGGATTTGAAGGAGCCGGGTTTGAAACTTAATGGTTGGCAGTCATTTATTTGGTTTCTTTATTTTAACATACTCTGTGTAGGCCAAACCTACCACCTATCAGCGGTTACACTATATGTCCATATAATATCGACAAGCTTCAATAAATGCCAAGGTTGTGAGCGTCTTATAAAAATTTGACGCTCAAACCTTCTTAAACCCCGAAAAGTAAATCGGTACATAGACTTTTGTTTAAATTTGTACGATCGTTTATTTTTCTGAATTAATTTCTTGTAAATCAATTTAGTATTAGCCAGTAACACCTTATTGTCGCCCGACTTTGTTTCTGTTAAAGTTGAATAATGCCTTTTTGTAATGTGTTTTAGCAAGAACAAATTCATCACCGAACCATTTATTTGTATCGCTCGCTATTGTGTATTTTATTTACATTGTATTGTCAATTTCGGCGCTTCAGACAGGCAAATAGCGACGCTGTGTACACATACAATCAATTTAAGCGAGCCATATTGCCTACTGGCATATTGGGGACACGCTCGCACTAGGCCATCATGGACTGTCGCTAGTATATAGAGATTGTTGTACTTGCATTTACATGCATTATAACTGTTGATAGCGTATATATTAAGAGATCTCAAATATACAATCATCCATGGTAAGTTATCGCTAAACTTGTTGTAATCGTTTATCATGGACTTGATGCTTATTGTAATGTTGGGGTGATGAAGTCTTTTTACAAAGGTCCGGCAGTAATGGCGGCTGTTGTTCTTTTATTTCTCAGTTCAGTAGAGAAGTTGAAATATTATCTTTTATATATGTGTTAAATCGGTAGTCCTATTGTCAACCCTTTTGTGTTTGTGATGTCGTTTGCATTTATTATTGCTTTTGCCTTCTTGTTTGTCTGTTTGCATGTTTGTTTCTGTGTTTTGTGATTGACTGTCCTCCTTGAATGCTACTTTCCCTGTCCGATATTTTTATATTTCTTAATATTGGAATTGAACTAGGATGGGATAACCATTCCATAATCATATTTATTCTAATATGTTAATTTACTCTGGATAAATATTAAGGCTTTCGTTATTGTAGATACTTATTTTTTATATCGATAGGTCACCTAATAAAGAAATGGAGGAAAAACCCACTGTAGACTGTGTGTAGTTATGTATAACGATGACGCCCAACTTGATTTATTCCCCATTGGCGATCATGGATTGGACAACAGTAGTGTGTATTAGCAGACCAGGGCAGACCATACAAAGCTCTCAATGACTTTGACGAAAACCCGGCCGGTTATACATGTCAATATGCAGCTGTAGCGAAGTGTTGTATTTTTCGCCAGGTAACATATTTGTTTTAGTGCACTACGTTTTGATTTAACAATCAAACATTATTGTTTTGAGATAACGACGGGATTGTGATTCATGTGGCTAGCCTGAACTGAGCTCGATCTTCGGAAGAATTCGGTTGTTCAATATGGGATGTTGCGATTGTGGTACTATACATGCGACGACTTGTGTTGGATGGAACAGAGGTTTGGATATTGACAGTTTATTAGAGTTTGTGTGTTATTTAGTGCGAATTAGTTGTTATTTATTCTAGACATGCGTATGGATGCTCTAGTTTTGTCATAATTTAGGAGTTAGATGGAAAACAGTCGAGTCTAGATATAGACCTACTTATTTTGTTTACGCGTGTGTAGAATTTTTTTTTCGCATATAAAAGTACTTGTCTTTTTCAAATAAGTCATAGATTTACCTGTACACTGGAATATCCTTTGGTTTCAAACAGTATTGTTGTGGTTTTCAACAGCTACAGCTCACATTTTCCATCAACACTCGTGAAATGTCTTATTTAGATGTTTTTGTGAAAGTGGAAAGGAATGAGGACATGTGCAAAGCCTAAAGGGACACATTAATGTGACACTGGCAGTTATTTTTGTGAACGTGTTCACAGTGGTACCTATGGTTGGTTACAGAGTAGTTAGAAATATGTTGATTTGTAAATAATAAGATTGTCGTTTGATTTTCGAACTTTTCTGGCCTGATTTATTCAAACTCCCAGAGCACTATTTCATTGTTTAACTGTCTGCACACTCCCTTTGCACACTGCCAGTGATAAAGATGAATGTGAGGTAATTGTTTATGTTACATGTTGTGTTGTTGCCTATAATTGTGTTTACATGTATACTGACCTTTGACCTAGCCCTGTGTATGAACCTGATGTATGGCTTGCTCTAGTTTTGGACATGTTTACGTGACTCATCGTAAGTATGACACTATTGTTTTTATTTGATTCATTACTTATTGAAATTAGGTCCGTGGAGCAGGAGATGTCTCTTTCAGGTTGCAAGAGATCCCCCAGTGTGTCATCGAGTGTACCATCTCATACTAATACTTATGTCAAACATAATCCAGTTTTAGCATCAGATCCATCAAGCTAATTAAACAAGATGGCTGACCAAATATCGAAGCTGATAGAAACGCTTCAAAAGCTGGAGGAGAAAGTAGACTCAAAGCAAGAATGTAGACGATCACACTGTACCCGAAGAATGGCAGACACTATGTGTACTGTCAAAAGTGTCTCTGTCAGTACTACCAATAGTATTCCTTTTACTATTGCACCTCATCAAGTTGTTACTATTCATGGGTTTGCCAGGAAGTCCGATAATTCAGACAATGCAGTAACCGAGTTGTTTCTTCTGCACAGTCTCAGAGTTATACAGTTTGTCCTAGGGTTGTTTCTCTTTCGAAAACACCTAGAGAATATTATGTATTGCTGTTGCTATTTGGAAATAAACTATGTTAAACACCTGGCAAATATGTTTGCATTCCTGTTCGAGCGTGTAATGTATCTGCTCATCCTATTAAGATATTACCAAAGTCAGTGATTTGTTCATTGAACAAAGTCAGTGTCCTTGACAATTGGAAACCGTAGCCATCTGTGTCATTCTAATAGCAGTGGTAAAGGATCTCCCTTTGATGTTCTTGGTGTTCAGATCAACAAAGAGAACTTTACACCAGAGCAAGTTAATAGGTTAAGACAAGTTCTTGGATTTTGGGATCGCTTGTTCTCCAAGTCAATAGTTGACTTATAAAAAACAGATACTGTCAAACACCGTATTCATCTTACAGATGATGTTCCCTTCAAGCAATCCTTTAGGCTAATACCTCCAGGTTTGTTTGAAGATGTCAGACATCATATTAAGGAAATGATAGAAGCTGGAGCAATACGGAAGTAGCCAAGTCATTACTGTTCTAATGTAGTCCTTGTCAGGAAAAAGGATGGTATGAACCTCAAAGAGAGTTTGATCTTCTTGGACAATATTCTGATATTTTCAATGACCTTTGAGGAGTATATCGAAAGGCTAGATGGAGTGTTTAAACGTCTGGCTAAGTACAGCCTGAAAATCAAACCATCCAAGTGCGAGTTTTTCAAGACATCGGTTAATTACCTTGGTCATGTGGTTTCCGAAAGTGGTATTGAGATTGACCCTGAAAATATCTCAGCGCTTACAACTTGGCCCGTTCCTACCTCGGTGAAGACATAAGATAGAGGTTGATGCCTCTAAATGGCCCTTACAGACAAGTTCCATTACTATCTGTATGGGAACAATTTTGAGGTATTGACTATACCCCTCCATTAACATATGTTACTAAGTCAGCGAAACTGGATGCCACAGGGCATCGATGACTTGCAGCGTTAGCCAACTAAAATTTTAAGTTGGTGTATCGACCTGGTAGGTTCAACTGTGATGCAGATATTTTCTCACGTCCACCACAGCAAACAGAAATGTTTCCTGAGGTTGTTAGAGCTATCTGTAGCGCCTCATTAGCTTCCAAGGAAGTACCACCACTTATTGAAAGTTTGGCTGTCACAGGCAGTGCAGAGTTGAGTTGAGTTCTTTGGAATCCGAAGTTTCTTCGGATGCCAAGACTTCAGCAGCATTGAATGATGTAAGGAGCAAGCTGATGATCCAGTCATCGATAGGGTTTAAAACTTCTACTATGTTGGACACCGACCAACATCAGAAGAAAGCAAATCAGTGATTCATACGTGAGTGGAAATATCTTCAACTCCGTGATGGGATACTATACCGTAACACAACAGTAAACGGTTAGAATGTCCAACGACTTGTTTTACCGTCTGCATATAAATACATTGCATTGAAGGGAATACATGACGATGTTGGACATCAAAACCCTTTAGTTAAGAGGAGGCTCTTTTGGCAGAACATGGAATCTGACGTTGAGCGAAATGTTGCTCAATGTGGACGCTGTACTCAACGAAAGACCTCTACAGTATCTCGTGTCAAACGTGTTCCGTTTCAGACGTCTCGTCCAATGGAACTGGTTTACATTGACTATTTATCCCTCGAACGCTCCAAAGGAGGGTATGAGGATATATTGGTCATCACCGATCATTTCACTCGGTATGCCAAATCATATCCTACCCGCAACCAGACAGCACATACGACAGCTAAAGTGCTATTTGAACACTTTATTTGTCATTACGGCTTTCCAGCAAGGTTGCACAGTGATAAAAGTCGTAACTTCGAAAGTAGCACCATCAAGGAACTGTGTAACATTGCCGGAATAACCAAGTCTCGCACAACGTCTTATCATCCCATGGGGAATGTTCAGGTTAACCGCTTCTACCAGACCTTACTCAAGATGTTAGGTACGTGTAAGACTAGCAAAATTCTGATTGGAAGTCTGTTGTGGCTTGTACATGCAAACAATGGAACAAAACACGATTCCACTTGTTTCTCTCCTCGTTAACACAGATACAAAATATCCCATTTCGCATATTATCCAAATCCTATATTTTCCCTATATGTTGTGGCACTCCTCTTCATTCCAATATAATAATGTAAGTTGGGTTAGTCCATGTTTTGTTTTGTTATGTGCATTTTTACGTCAGTGTGGTCGAGTGATCTGAATGGGAATGAATTAACCTTAACCCCTTCTTTATTTAAAATATGAATTCCCGCATCTTGGGGACACGCTCGCGCTAGGCCATCTTGGACAGTCGCCATTCTGTAGAGATTGTTGTATTGGCATTTACATGCATTATAACTGCTGATATCATAT
Organism: Cyrtodaria siliqua; assembly: GCA_037043455.1. NCBI lineage: Eukaryota > Metazoa > Mollusca > Bivalvia > Adapedonta > Hiatellidae > Cyrtodaria > Cyrtodaria siliqua. Next base: position 113,506 of record JAWPHD010005697.1, on the reverse strand, counting down.
ATCTTAAGAGATCTCAAATATACATTCATCCATGGTAAGTTATTGCTAAACGTGTGGTTATCATTTATCATGGACTTGATGCTAATTGTAAGGTTGGTGTGATGAAGTATTTTACAAAGTCCCGGCAGTAATGGCGTTCAGTAAGTTCTGTAGAGAATGTGATACATTATCTTTTATATATGTGTTAATATTGGAATTGAACTAGGATGGGATAACCATTATATAATTATATTTATTCTCATATTTTAAATGACTCTGTGATAAATATTAAGGCATTCTTTATTGTAGATTATAATAATTATTTTTATTTTGATAGGATTCAAAGAAAAAGCCACTGTAGTTATATATACGATGACATATATGACCATTTCTCCTGTTCCGTTGTCATGTTTCTATTTCTAGATTTTCAGACATGAAGTATAAGAAGTAGGTTCTGTATATACATACATGTAAGACCAAAGGAAGCATTTCTTAAGATTAGTATTATCATGCTCAGCAAGAGATGACTGAACAGTTAAATGCCATATTAATGCATCTCTCTCTTTATATATAGTTTGTCTGAAAGTGTTTTTCTTGCATACTCCTATGAGAAGGTTGAGATTTAAGGGAAATATTTAGGGTTAATAATGGCCACTATAATCATATACGCTGAACCATATGTGTAGTTCCTGTTATAATAATGTATAACAGTGCACAGTGCTATGGGTGAATGATTGGGAATTCTGGTAGAAAATTCTCACTAATGGTACGCGCTAATTGTTTATTCGCATTGATTTTAATCTGCAACGGTTTAGTGCTCCCGCCTTTCACTACATTCCCTTATAATAGTAAAATGTCGATACAATAAGGATAGAATTACAGTAATAACGTTGTACTAAACATTGCTTTCGTGAAGGCAGTTAATATAGGCTGTGAATGACAATACACTGTCAAATAAATCCTCGTTTTTTTTTATTACATTCGCGTTGAAATCATAAAATGGTATTTAAAATGTCCTGGAACTGGTGGGCACACTGTCTTAGTCAAAACATACTTTATTTTTCTAAATATGTTTAACAAAATAATAATAAAACGAACAGAAAAGAACATGCGAAGATAAGGTATAGTCTGGCGACACCTATTGCAAACATAAAACGTGTTCCGTTGATGTTTAAATTCGTTTATAAACATAGGCAATACGCGTTGGTTGTATATACTTAAAAGAAAATGTCACACCGTATTCATTTTACCCTTTAAACAACCTTGTTTTTGAAATGTAGCCATGATTACACTGGAGTGAAGCTTTAACAATATATTATATAATACAAAAGGAATCGATGTATTAGACGTTAAGTTATCACAAGGGATCAATGTTTATAGGATCTCAACTAATCCGTAATTAGAAAATATGGTCCTATAGAAATCACAGCAACCAAACGTATTGGTACAGTAGATCCGCAGTGTACCACAAACAAAGAGCACATTACCTACTATATAATGAAAAAGACGATACACCACAGAACTAGTGGTGAAGACATGGTTACCGATTTGGAACGGTCAGTGGGGACTATTATATAAGATTGTAGTATTAAAATTATACGTACACTTAAATCTGTAATATGTTTTATTAAATTCGCAATTTGTCAACCCATAACACATCACTAATTTTTATTACAAACTTTGACAAACTTTTAGTATAAATTACCTGAAAAGTGATAAAACCAGGTCACCAATTTATCACGCACATAGAATTTATAAATAAAATGAAATAAATATACTCATTTAAATAACGGTAGTTCACCAAACTGTTTTAAATAATCTTTACATGATAACATATAAATCAAAACAGTAAATGATGAGCCAACTTCGGCTGAAATATATAGTTACATCATGAACTTATTAGTGTGAGGTTCTTGTTCACCTAGAAGAAGTTTATACAAATCGCACGTGTTGTTCGGCATCATGTGCAATATCGGCACGACACACAAATCCTCGGCATTAGGCTCCCTAATTACTAAGTAAGTTTGAGGAATATGAAGATATACTTCTGCTGAACTTCAATTATGTTGTAAGGAGTTACTTCTCTTAGTACTAATAACTCCATTTATATTTCCAATAATAATTAACAAACCGGTGTCATCAGCGCAGAAAACCTTTCATTTTGGTACGAGTCATGATTAGTCAGCATAAAACATGTATTTAATTGTATGGCTCATTAGAATTAGTATTTTTTGAAAGCTATCTATTGTCATTATTAAATACAAACTTATTTCTATGAATAAATCAATCAGACGCTTGTAATGGTCTCAGTATGGAAGCGCTCATTAAATAAATGGTGAAAAACACCAGGGGGTGCTCCGAAAAGTCGTATAAAAGGAAATATTTGCCTGGATCTTCACCGCGTGCACGTCGCAGCGTGGTCACTGGTGTTGTTTGTATAGGGATCGCCTTGCCAGCCCTATACGCCAACGCAGTATACTTGATTCGCGTAGTGTGTTACTGTACTACTGAACCCAGTCGTTGAACTTACATTAAATTGTAAGAGGGTTTAGTAGCTTGAGTGTCATTTGACCGAGAGTGAAGATGCATCCTGCGTCCCGTCAGAGCACATGACGGCTACACCGAAGTCGGAGGTCATATGTCAGAAGTCAAAAGCCGAAAGATACCAACGCCTCAGCGTTATTGACGCCGAAGACTGAAGACAGAATACCGACGATGGAAGATGTACAGGCCGTCGGAGGGTATTGCGGCGCTGGAGTCATACTGTGATGGGTGTGGCCCCAAACTGGGCTACCAAAACATACAAGCCCTAAAGTTAGTTGACATCAACCACCGTAGCGGATGTCGTCCAGACCCCCACCTCAACATCGCAGCGACAACTACGTATACCAGCATCGACACGACATTACACACTCAACCGATATGACAGCACCCAGCACTACAGATACAACGCTGAACTACAAGAAGCACAGTCCAGAATATATTGTGCCCATTCCTTTAAGACGTCTTACCGGGTCATCGGGTGGAGGGACGTTAAACCTTAGAACGACATACACACATAAATCGTTTAGTCCATTGCTGTCCAGAAGTAAAAACATCTCAAAAGAAATAGCAACTATAAATAATTAATATACTGGGAATTTTGACGTGTAACAATTTATACCCACGTACTCTGTCAAGCTTGCTTGTCTGAGAGGGATGTTAAGTAGCTTACACTAGTGCCCGGTTAGCAGCTGTATGATTATTTAGAAACTATTTGGACACATGAGCGCTACGAACTTATGCCCGGATTCTCTTTCAAGCTTGCTTGTCTGAGACAGAAGTTAAGTAGTTATCAATCTATGCCCACATAGTTTGTCTGATAGAGCTGTGGTTGAACAATAGTAGTCACAAAATAGAGGCGGACTTTATATAGCCGAACGGCAGATGTTCGAAAACTTATAGTTGAATGACAGTAGTTGAAGGTATATAGTTGACGATAGAGTTTCAGAACAGTAGTTGAAACAATATAGCTGACGATAGAGTTTCAAAGTATAGATGAACACTAGTAGTACGGCAGTACTAGAGGCGAGCGTAAGATACTAGTTCAACGTTAGGAGTTCAACACTGTTTGTGGTTGACATACAGTATTTCAAAACTTGAGTTGAACGGTGTAGAGTGGTACCACAATAGTTAGTAGTGAAGGTCAACTATTCAGTATTTATATATAGTTGAATGAATGAATGAATGGTGTTTTATGGCACGTCGACACATAAATAGGTCATATTGTGCGCAAAAACCGATGAATCATGAAACAATGAAGTAGTTATTCAAAATAATGTAAGTGTTTAAAGATAAAACACTCTACAAATAAAGGATGATATGATAGCAATATAAATTATGTATATATGTAAATCAAGAAATGCCCACCAACGGGCTTGAAAACAAGTTAATATATATAAGAAAATATTATATTGATTTATAAAGTCTGATTTCTTTAAGAAAATCTAAAACAAGACTAAAATATATTGTATCAAATAACTCTTTCAAAGTATTAACTGTGTAGTATCTTTTTCGCATAGGATCAAAGTCTACACATTCCAACATGATATGTTTGACCGTTAACGGTGCAAAACAGGGTATACATTCTGGCAACTGCTCACCTTGTAATAAATATGAATGAGAACAGCGTGTATGCCCTATCCTGATCCTGGCTAGGACAACTTCCTCTCTACGAATGGGTCTACTTGAATATAGTTGAACACTTAGAGCTCAGCTATGTGGGTTCATTTGTGAGAATGTGGGTAAATAGTTGATAACCTTAATTGTTAGTTGATTAGTTCTAAAGTATACAAATCATTAGGCAAAGTAGCCTGAGAGAAAAAAAACTTAAGTGTACGCTCAGAGAATCTTTGAACAAACGGTTTGACACAAGTTGTCAGTGAATTGTTTGGTATACTAACGTTAACCTTTAAATATTAACATAAGTTACATAAGCATATTAACGTCATAATGATTGATCCTGTATGATTTACCCATTAAATAGCTGCCATAACAACTATACATTGTATAAGCGCGGGATTATTGAGTCTGTTCATGAGAGGTAATATAAGATGCAATAGTTTTCACGCCATCTAGCGGCGGCTTAAGCGGTATTCTACTGTAAATACTTGTTTCTAACAAAACAGTTAAGCATCTGCTAAAATGGTCTCCAAATGTGGGTTAGGAACATTCATTTTTAATATATTTAGTTTTTGTACATGATGATAAATACATTTTACTATTTGCACATTATTATAGTTTTTAAATTGATATTTGCTTTGTCTCCCATAAAATCATTGGATATCACCCTAGGTCAGAGCCTCAATCTGTTAGATGCACACCAGGCAAAAAACAGTACCATACGTTTGTAAAAAGGTAAATTCAGAGGCTTGGTCAATTTATTGATTGATAAAAAGGACTAGTGATGTTTGATAACAGTTGATGAAATGTCATACAGTTCGGTTCCAAAACCAGTGCAACACAATGTTATGTGAAACAAAAGACTCTAAACCAAAACCATGCTAGGACACATGCAAATACGGTAAGGGGCAAATATTCCTGCAGTAGTTGAGACAATCACATACTTGTTGCGGTGGATTGAATTTGTAAAGGTACTGTTTCTATTTATGGCGATATTTATAAACATTCAACCTACAGTAAAATATAACGTACACACATGTTTAGTAAGGTTGACAAATAATCGCACTCTCAGGTTTAATATAGCATAGCTAGCTATAGTATTATATAGATGTAGTACAGTGTCACATTAGCTAGCTATAGTATTATATAGATGTAATACAGTGTCACATTTAATATTTCTTGTTGAGTTTACATTTACAAACCCTCCATATGAAAGGCGTACGAGTCATTTGCAAATGTATGCATTTTATATGTAATTTCATATTCTATGTTGAGTTCATTTGTTTGGACTTAAATAAATAAATAAATAGTATTGTAAGTCACGTGCTTATGGCATAGCCGAAAATTGGAGAAGTAAATAATAAATTAAAAATTCGTTAACTCGCAGAATGCAATTTTGTTTTTCGATATGCATGTGTATTGTTGAGAAACCATTCCTTTAAGAAGACCGTCAATATTCCCTTAATATTTCCTCTGATATGCAATAGCATATAACATCCGATGTGTTGGTCACTGTCAAACAAGATACCTTAACTCATTTTTATCCGACACCCACTCATGTTGCTGAATACTATTAACAAAACAACTAGATCGATTTTGTTTTAAAACGTAGACGACCGATAATAACATGAATAAAGAAACAATATGTGTAAGTCAACAAAGAAGTGTACGTTCAGTACGATTGCTATATATTAATGTATACCTAATATAATGAATTTATATCCTCTTTCATACTTGTTTTTTTCGGGGGCGTCCGTGGCCGAGTGGTTAGAGTCTCTGACTTGCGATCACTTGCCCCTCACCGCTGTAGGTTCGATCCCTCAAGGGCCTAGGAATCTGTATGTGAGGAAGCTATCCAGCTGGCTTGCGGAACGTCGGTGGTTCTACCCAGGTGCCCGCCCGTGCACGAAAATTGCCCGGAGGTGCGCCTGGGCTGGAAAGTCGCCATATGACCTTAGCTGTTGGTGCGACTATAACATCCAATTCAATTCAATTCATACTTGTTTTGTATATCACAGTATAATTGCCTGTGCAGTGTGGCGGCGGTAAAACGTCTCCTCATGCTTGTAATCAGAACTGATATTCATTCAGATCTTTGGCGATCCTTGAGCCCGACTTTTGTATACATAATCGGTACATTCTTCAATACTCCGTTTTCTTATTCGTTATTTCGACTAGGTGGTTCCACTACTCTAACCTTTGAAGGCTCTAAGTTTAATTTAGTATTTTGGCTGTTACTCGTGATACACAGGCTTCATAACCTCTGCTCCCAGTTAAATTCCACTTTGTTTATTTCGCCCATTATTTTCTCGTTTAGGGCATTTTGGTAGAAACTGGACCATTACGCCGCTAGAAATGGAATGATATGAAAATATCACATTGAACATAAATGCATTATTGTTGCGTTATTCGTAATATTATTCAAATAACACACACGCTCTCGCACGTACGCACGCATGCACGCACACAGGCACTCGTTTTCGTTGCTTGTAGCATTCGATGTCTGGATTGAGGTTCAAATAAAGCGGCTGATCGAAATAGTTGATGTTTGTTATGTATGATTATAATAGACGTAGAAGCGTAGTGATTGCACAGATAGTTGAGACAGAACTGCAGTAACACATATTGTTATTCTGAAAGGGCAATCAGACACACATTTCACTGCAGTCTCTGAATTGATTTTAGTCGTACACCATACAACAACTGAATACAAACTGTGTACTATAATAAATGAAATAACATATTTATTCATTACGCCATGATGATGAGATTTAAAGAGACAGGCAGCAATCATGAATTTTTAATAAAACACGGCTTTTTGTTAGTCTTTCTACACATAACTTGCATTTTTCATCATTAATATTGCAAGAAATGGAGGACATTTTGTTTTTCTACATTACTAAGTAAATCCAAATTTTTAATTATATATAAGAAGCTTTAAAGTAAAAATGATAATGAATTAATCAATCGAGACGGTTGATAAAGCTTAATTATTGGCATGTGTCCCTTTAACATAATATACGTGATAATATTGATGTCAACAGTAATATGTAAAAAATGTATAAAAAAAACAAACTGAACATATTAGTAATATCTAGTATTGAAAATAGCACTGCTCTAGTAAAAAGCGTATTATTGATATTAATGTAGATGGCAGTAATAATGACGATGATGATGATGATTACGACGACGACGACGACGACAACGATGATGATGATGATGATGATGATGATGATGATGATATTTTACATGATATAAGTTATATTAACTCTGTCAGCTACTGCTATTTTAACCAAAAATATAGCAAAAGCAGTTTTTATTATCATGAACATTATAGTAACATTTCTTTAGACCTAATTAAACATGTTAACAATAGTGGATATTGTATTCCTGACGATGATGATGATGCTCATGATGTGGACGACGGTGATGATATGGAGAGGATGATTATAATGACTATGACGATAATTATGGCGGTGGTGGTTGTCGTCGTCCTAGTCGTCCTCGTCGTGGGTTGGTGTTGGTTGTTGTGCTGCTGCTGGTGGTGGTGGTGGTGGTGGTAGTTTTGTGGCACTGGTGATTTTTGTGTTATACAAATGTATATCTGGAAAAGTTAAAACTTCATTATGTCATTCTGTGGAAACTGTAACATCTGAATTTGAAATAGCCTATGGTTAAACCTATTCAAATCTCTATTCCATGTTAACGAAAACAATATATTCCACAGAAAGTTCAACTTTCCTCAACATCGACGGATATGGATTTCTCAATTCGGAAATAACGACCATGTGTAATTCTAACAAACACGTACTTTTTATGGGAGACATTAACGGCCACACAGGTAATATGACTAACTATGTTTCAGGGCATACTACTCTAATTTATTTTCTATAGACCCCCATTTTCAATATTTGCTTTGTCAGAAGCTATATTTCGCATTACTTGTTTAGAAAGACATCTTCTTTTGATACAAATAACACAAACACAAACAAACTATATTGCCCTTCTATAATATCTCTTAACTAAACGTGTATGATCATACAACATTGCCGATTTTAACATATGCTTGTGAAGTCTCTGGATTCAAAAAATTAGACATCATAAAATGCGTTAATATATATATAGTTAAAGATCAATACAAACAGCAGAAATCATCCCTCATATATCGTGTATGCAGACATAGGTAGACATCGAATTTCCATATCTATACAAACCAGTATGATAAAATACAGGAACAAATTAATTCTTGGAAAGCAATCAAATCTGAAGTTTCCTATGTTACAAATCAATGGTTAACACTGACATTTACGAATAATGTGGATACAAAAAAACACAGCCAAACCATTCTGAACGCTGCATGAAACCAGGGATTTAATCAAAACTGAAATTTGCTGAAATGTCATTAAATTCCATGTCTGGGATTTAATTGGAATTTAGTTAAACTTGCAGATAGAATAAAAGTTTGCAACTTGTATTTGGAATTTAAATGTATTTATTCGCAAATAAAGGTAACAATACATCATGATGCACATTTAATGATAGCTTAAATCTAGCGGTGGTATTTCATATTGAATTTGGTGGAATTTAATTGCAATTAAATGTATAACGATATTTCATATGCAAAAGAAATCCTATAAGATATCAAACTTAAAATTTAATGATATTTATTAAATAAATTTAGATTTAATGACACATCACATTGCACATATAATGATACTTTAATGTAGTGATATCTCATACTGAATTTAATTGCAATTAAATGTAACAATACATCATGTTGCACATTTAATGAATGCTTAAATATATTTCCTATACAGTGCGTAACGCCAAGATATCATGCTTACAATTTAATTGAAACGAAATGTAATGACACATCATGTTGCACATTCAATGAATACTTAAGTTTAGTGATATCTCATATTAAATTTAACGGTATTTAATTGCTATCAAATAAACATAAAATATGTTCAATTTCTCCCTCTCTCTCTCTCCCCCCCTCTCTCTCTCTCTCTCTCTCTCTCTATATATATATATATATATTTAGATGGGGAAAAACATTTATACAGTGCTACAGTATATATATATATATATATATATATATATATTATGGGTGAGCTGGGCTACAGTATTATATATGTCGCTTCCTGAGTTAGCCCAACCATTAAGGTCATCCTTACCTTAGTTTTATTAAACTTTTATCGTACATTTGTATTCAGTGGGTGGCGCCATCTTGTTTGGCGGTTACGTTTTATAGCAAACATAACGCCCAAATCATTATTTCCCCCGTTCAGTCCGTGACAAACGTGGCTAAATATGCAGTATTGAATCTACACGAGAGGCCCCTTATACAATTTTGCCGTTTAAGGAAAATATACCTATACGTTTACATGCATTAACACAAAACTAAACTTATGACACGGCCTCTCTGGCGGCCACTCAAAATGTGCACGCTTTTACGTGTTACATGAATAGATCATGAATATTGTGAAATTGTTTCAACTCGAACAATAGATTTGGGTGTAACCGATAACTTACAAGAGCTATGTACGACCAGTACGCTCTACCCGTGACATTTTGTGACACAACATCAAGACTTACTTTGGAAGTAATCACATTTTAATTCTGGACGGTAGTGTGTTAGAATAATTATTTGAAATGATGATGAATATGTACACTTCAGTATAATGTGGACATTACTGTAAAATAAATAGAAAAAAGAATTTATATTTAAATGTAATGACTAGTGGTTACAGACATAATCTAGAACTTGAAAAGGGAATATTAATGGCTTCAAGTGTTTCGGACATACACATAATGTAGCATATTGTAAAGTATGTAAATGATTACAGCATCAGCATACAGAAAAATATGAACTGTAAATGCTTATTATAAAAATAATACATTATTTGTGACTAACTAACATTACTAATGTCATGCAATTTCAATGTTGCTTATTAGTGTTCTAAATTAGTATTTACATCATTAATAATTTCTAATGAATAATGTATACAACACATATTGACTATTGGTTTTCTTAATCCAATTGTATATCCTACTTAGCATAGTATTGCTAATTCATAGAATAATATGATAATAATTTTCACATACAGTTAGATATAACTGAGATTGCAGATCAATGATTAAAACATATGAAATAAGAAATACGGTTAATAGTTGTAGGAATAAAAGAGAGTTTATTATGTCGATACATATGCAGACTATACAACATGGTTAATTAATTACTAATTGCTGCATTTGTTGAAGAGTGCTTTGACTAATAAGCAATATAGTGTTACGGCATATCTGTGAAAGAAATGTTCACACCTTCGCTAAGTCTCTAGGATAGGCAGTTATAAACACAGTAGGTGGTACATCAATGGGTTATTTGAAGCTAATTACATACACATATAATCTCTGTCATATAAAATAGTTATACCATATATCGGATCAGAAATCTATACACTCTCCATGGGTTCAGCACACACGCACTGACTGAGAATGGTATGTGAACATGCAGTTTGTGCGCTACGGAATAAACCAGAAAAGGGATCCTCAAAAGATTGCCCTTAGAATCTACTACATAGGTTAATAACTATATATCGTGTTATAAATGATTTAAATGGAACAAACATGAATATGTGCAAGTATAATATAAGTGTATAATTGGAAATAAAGCAGTGTAGGGTCTATGCTTAAGATGAATCTGACTTTGTGCGTGACATGAGTTACAGTTTTATATATATATATGTCGTATACAATCGGAGTTTAAGTGATATTTAGGCGCACAGTAAAGGGTTTCCTACACCGCATTTAACCTCGACCAAAATTCCATTAAATTTCTTACAGACTTGGAGTTTAAGTGAAAGTTAAGCCTGTACCAGTGTTTCCTGCATCCCATTTATCCGCAATAAAATGTCATTAACTTCATGTAAAAGTGGAGTTTAGGTGAAATTTAAGCAGACACCGGTCTTTCCTGTATCACATTTAACCTCAACAAAATTTCATTAAATTTCATGTAAAAGTGGAGTTTAAGTGAAATTTAAGCAAACACACTGTTTCCTACACCACATTTATCCGCAATAAAATGTCATTAAATTTCATGTTAAAGTGGAGTTTAAGAGAGATGATTTAATTTTGACATTGTTAATTATCCCCAATTGTATGGGGATGTTCCCCGAGCAACTTCTTATGGGGTGTATGTGTCTCAATTTATTCGTTTTTCAAGAGCTTGTACTCGGTTGAGGACTTTAATATTCGTAATCTTTGTATAACTAAAAAGTTACTCAATCAGGGTTACCGTTACCATAAACTTCTTAAAACCTTTGCAACATTTTATTATCGTAACCCTGATCTTCTTTCCAAATATAAAAGTAACTTAAGGACTCTTCTGCGACAAGGACTGTCACAACCTGACTTCTATGGTGATGTGATTTATAAACTTCGTAAGATTCTTGGTCATGTTCACTTTCATACTATCTTTGTTAAACTTGTTAAAAAGTTTATCAAAAGAGGTTATGACCCTATCAATTTGCAACGTACTGCATGCTTGGTGTTGGACACTTTTACAGTTCGCCACTATGCATTCCTCTTTAATTGTACGATGACCGGACAGGCTGTGGACCCTATGATGATCCCTACCTAAAGCCCATTGGGACGGTGGCGTTTGATGTTTGTCGTGCCCTTAATGGTTTATTCTCTTGTAGCTCTGGCTTCTGCCAAGTCATTGAGTACCTTCATTGTGGCTTTCTAGGTTATTGTGTTTTTGTATCATATTTACACGAGCATATTTGTGCTTTACTTATGTTGCCTATTGATGCTGCCTTGATGGTTAGCGATTAGATCATGGCGGGGATTTCTTTATTTACTCTGTTCTGTTTTAATGGGATGACAATAGGGTAAGTATGAGGTTTGGTGCACCCTAGAACCGGTTTAAACCCCCAGTGGCCTACTTTGCCACTGACCGTTCCAAGGCGGTAGCCCTATTGTCAACCCTTTAGTGTTGTTGTTTGCTTTTATTATTACTTTTGCCTTTTCTTTTTGTCTGTTTGCGTGTTTGTTTCAATCTGTGTTTTGTGTTTGACTGCCCTCCTTGAATGCTACTTTCCCTGTCCGATCTTTTTATATTTCTTTAAGCAGACACCAGTGTTTCCTACACCACATTTATCCGCAATAAAATGTCATTAAATTTCATGTAAATGTTGAGTTTAAGTGACATTTAAACAGACAACAGTGTTTTCTACACCACATTTAACCGCAATAAAACTTCAATAAATTTCATTCAGGGGGAGTTTAAATGAAATTTAAGTAGACGTCAGTGTTTCCTACCCCATTTTTTTCCGCAATAAAATTTCATTAAATTTCATGTAAAAGTGAAGTTTAAGTAAAATTTAAGCGGACACCAGTCTTTCATATATCACATTTAACCTCAACAAAATTTCATTAAAGTTCACCTAAAGGTTGAATTTAAATCAAACGTAAACTATAACAAAATTTAGGTATTTTGTGAAAAATTAAATGCCATTCAAAGATCAATTAAATCTGAAATTTAAGGGGGAATTAAACTTGCTGATATCTCATTATACTAGTAATTTAAATGCAGTTTAATTGAGATTTAAGTTGTAATTAATCCCCTTATTTCATGCAGTGGAATACACCGATAAATAAGACGTATTCATTGATAATGTGATAATATGCGCTTAAAGACTATTCCGCGTTAATTCTATCAGCACATGAATGTCAATAACTTCAGGGAGTTTTTTTTCCGTCAATCAAGGACAAAATTCGAGAAAACGTATATGTCTTCGTCCAAACTCCTTTATAAGATGTCAAGTAACGTCTTGCGTGAAAATCTTACATGAATAACTGTGTATTATTGATTTTAATAAACGAGTTGGATAAAAAGATGGATTCGAGGGCGAGAATCCTATTCCTTTATCCAAGAAGTTTATTAAAGTCAATAATACACAGTCACTAATGTTAGATTCTATTTATCACATAACACACCTACGACATGACAGTTTCACTTTAATGTGGTCAATTTACCTTGTATATGGTGTCAATTTGCCAGAGACATCATGACGTTGTTTTGTTGTTTACATGACGACAGCTACCTTAGACGGCTGGTACGCTTTCGCACTGCACTTAATGCAACACCTTTAACCATGGTTAACGTTACTAACATGCATGTTATAAAGTAAGATTTCAAATAATGATACATATTTAAGTGTCTGAACGTATGGTATGATATACTATGAAAACAATTGGGACTAAATGTTTTACTGTACACAAACGGTGATTCGGTCCTCATTTGCATCTGCATTACACTAGTGTATTATGAAAAATAAGGCTTTATTACGTCCCTAGAAGCCATGGTATGTGATAAATAATATTAGTATAGTATATAATAGTACTAGTTTCTTAGAGAATATATCCTGGCGGATATATAGTATGTGCACTGTCCCGGTTACTTGTGATGACAATAGGGCATGAGTGAGGTTTGGTTCACCCTAGAACCCGGTTTAAATCCTCTGCGGCCATTTTTTCCACTAACCGTTATAAGACGGTAGCCATATTGTCATTTTTTTCTGATTTTGGTATAGCATAATTTACTTCTATTTCTCCATGTGGCAGATGTTAGTTTTGCTTACATGTTTGTAGTTGAACGTGTCCTATGAATGCAACATTTTATGTTCCACTTTTACAACTACCTTTATACAAAAAGCAATATACAGTGCCTCCTCTGGCCGTTTTTTTCCTTTCGCAACCAATTACGCCAAATGAGAAAAATTGGATCCAAATTGGAGACATAGCAGCCATAATTGGCTCAAAGATAGCATATAATATTTTCGAAATTATTTTTATGTATTTTAAATAAAGTATGGCCCATGAATAAAGCAGTTGGAAATAATTTATAATCATAAAATTAAATTTTAAACAATATTTTACTCAATTTTGTACATAAAAATAAAACTTATTAATTTGGAAATGCTTCAGTTTCGAAATAAATACTGTACATGTATACAAGTACAACATTTTATTTAGAATTATACTGATCACTGGTTTATTTTATCCTGTCAGTTATAATTAAAGCCTAATGTATACTTGACACCAAATATATGTTATTAGGCAATTATACGGAGGAAAATTAAGGGATATGACGAGATTGGAAAGTAATACACAACATACATGACTGACATTGGATATTTCCTTCGCCAATCACATTCGCCAAAGTTATTTTTGTATCGCCACTTTTATTATTTTGTCTCATTTGGCTCCATTTGCGAATCTCAGAGGAAGCCCTGAATATAGCAAATGTACACATATAATACTGTACTCAATGATCTATAAGAACACTGGGCAAAACAATATTGAGCCGTAACTGGTAGACACGTATGTACTAAGTGTTTGACTTTAGTCAAATATAACCCATCTCGAAACAAGTGCATTGCAACTCTGAAATTCTAGAATACGAAGGGCAAATGGTAGAGATATAATCACATTGCTTTTAAAACATTAGGTAAATCGGAACCAATTTGTAGGCTAATGTCGGAGCCTAATATAAGGCCTATAATATAACTATACATCAGAATAGTTACCAGTCTTTAGGAATGATTTAGTTTTATGGTGGGTCATCGGCAGTTAATGGATTGTATGTGTGTGTCCATTTATTCATTAAGTTAAAATGAATGTATGAATTAATGGTGTTTTACGGCACGTCGACACATACATAGGTCATATTGTGCGCAAAAACTGACGAAAGATGAAGAAATTAAGTAGTAATTAATACTTAATGTATATAAACCAGGAAATATATATAAAAACACATTATAATTATTTATGTAGTCTGAATTCTTTTAGGAAACTAAAACAAGACTAAAATCTATAGCATCAAATAACTCTTTTATAGTATTAACATTGTAATACCTTTGACGCACAGGATCAAAGTCAAGTTGTGTTTGACCGTTAACGGTGCAAAGCAGGGTATACATTCTGGTAATTGTTCAGGTTGTTATAAATATGAATGAGTATAACGTGTATGCCCTATCCTGCACCGTGCTAGGACAACTTCATTAAGTTAGTCCTTCCAAGTCATCAACAAAGGGGCTGTTTTTCAGCAATAGGGACTTTAGAGATCTCGACACTCAGCCACATGTATCCTACGTTTTATGTTGGTAAGAGTTAGGGTTACAGGTTTACTAAGGGTTGTGTGAATTTTACATTTCTTGTTCGGCTTATTGTCTCAACCCTTGTGTGTTTGTGATGTGTTATCTTACCTTTTATTCATCTTTATATATAGTTGTTCTTTGCTTCTTTATGTGTTTTTGGTTGACTGTCGTCTTTAAATGCTACTTTCCCTGTTCGATTGTTATATCTACCTTTTTTGTGTATCCACGTTTATCTTCAAAGTTTGTTTATATAAATAATATGTAAGAAACTAATCCGCCAAATAACGGTTAAATAACGCTACACAACTGTTTATCAAAACTCGCCCCAGGTGTTCAGGTCGTATAATAACATATATGTGCCAATTAAGAGTATACGATATTTCATGGATTCTTAACATACCCGTGATTGAATATGCGTCCGTAGGTTTAGAAACGGTGTACACATGTTGTAAATTTTGGCTGTTGTTTGCGGGATAGCTACTTTCAGGTCTATAAATGAAACTGAGAATTTGAAGCTCGTAGGACATTAGTAAAGGTTATGTAGCGACACAGCCAAACAGTCTTTATTATTGAGAGTTCCAAGAAGAAGATATGATCATTTGAAGGTTATGTTGAAACGGATATGCAGAGCTATGGCATCACAGGTGTAAATGACTGTATATGGAATATTTATAATTATGATCATTTATTGATTTATAGGGGAAAAAATAGCAGCTGAATGAAAAGAAGGGTACATTATATGACCAGTAAAGGATTATGCATTCATTTGCAGTGATTTCTTTTGTTTTAAATGATATTTATCAATATTCCATATACAATTTGGAATTATGACTTCATAGTTCTCAAAATGGCGGCTCACATATCGATTTTAGAACAACCTTCATATGGTCATACCTTTTTCTTTTGTTAATCATCTGGTTTTGATAATTCTTTCAAATGTTTCCAAGTTTTTCAGAACTTCCAATAATAGTGCTTGTTTGGCTGTGTAGCTACATACACTGTAAGTGTTTATCAATGCTATGGATGCTATTGTTTTCTTCGATTAACTTACAATTCTAGGGTAGATTGCAACGAATTTATGTGTTCATGTTATGTCTAGTATGCCATTGATAATATTGCCATTCAGAATCTGTTTGTTATATCTTGTACATTGCAGACATATGTAAATTGATAGTTTACCTTAACTATTCATGAAATTAATAACTTAGTTGCATCATTGACGTGCTGTCTGAAATGTGCTAACAATAGACGGCTTTGGTCTTAGTAACGGTATCGTGTTTGTACACATTACGTACATTTTTAAACCCTTATTAAAATATTGCACAGCTTGTTAAAATGTTCGGGTACAGTATAACATCTCTCGAATAGCATATATTTTACAGACACTGGCATTGTAATGAACGGAAGCTTTGGAAACAGTTACTTGAAATCTAACTCTCAATCTTAAATTATAGCTGCTGAACGTTAGTTAACCATGCATATTAAATCATATAAGTAGAGGGTGATTAAGATATCTTCTTTTTTTTTTTCAAACACATCTGTGATTTTTGTATGCAGATGTAATGTTAATTCATTACAGATGCTAACGGCATTCCTGATTGCTTTAAAACTGGCGGCATCTTTTTTCTACATAACTTGCTCCTTTGGGATCATCAAGCCCAATATGTGTGGCTTTAAAGTAGAATATCGCTTAAGCCGGTGCTAGGAGGCGTATCTCTAGTTTGTGTTAGTTGCTTCCACAGGATCCACTTTTCAGTATTTATTGACTTTCACAATAGCGTTTGTTTAGTGCTGTGTGGCGGCCATAAAAAGTCGTCCCGAATACAAATCTGAAGTGTTATTACTTACTGGTCGTTAGGGATCATCAAGCCCAATCTTTGTGGCTTTAAAGTCGAATATCGCTAAACCGGTGCTAGGGTTTCATCTTACATTACCCCCTCATGAACAGACTCAATAAAACCGAGTCTGCTACTTCTTTCTCTTGTTTGTGTTTTGCTTCCAAGGGATCCACTTAAATACTACAAATACTTATTGTAATAGCTCAAAGTATTTTGTTTTGGAATACCATTAATTTGTAATTATATTGCTTCATTATATTGTTGCGATAATATATCTTAACCTTGATACATAAGTCGAGCAGGAAGTGTAGCATTCAAGGACCACTGTCAACCAAAAACACGAATAGAAACAAACAATAATTACAATCAAAGTACTGAATGCACTGTGAGGCGTAGGTTGGTCGAAGAGGATTTACTGTCTAGATCCATTGTCATGTTGAAGGGGTGTGAAAGAAGCAAAATGCGTTGCATGTGTTTCGTTTTATTTTTATTAAAACAAAGTTATGCCAATTATGTGTAGAAGCCTGACAACAGTTTTATTATGACACTATTAGCACAAGTGGAATGTATTGTAAACTACAAGCAATCCTTGTTGGTGCAGAAGCTCGACTTTCAATGTCTAATCTCTTTATTGGTGAACTGAACTGAAGGAGATACTGCAATATAACAAATAGTGTGCGAGAAACAAGTACATGGAACAGAGTTACAGATTAGCTCTTTTATCGGGTGTGTATTTACCCTTTGGCATATATTTAATTGAGTATTTCATGATTTGAATTGGATAAAATAAAACGATAACATTTTGTGACATTGTTTTGGGATGGCATTCCAGTAATATTGTGTAGTATTACACAAAATGTAACTCATCAAATTAACTTGTTTTATAATAAGCTTTATACAAGGTGACTAGGTGGTCCTTTAACAAACCATGCATATGAACAGCTGAATAATTTGAAAAACGTGGAAACATATACAAGATTAATGTACGACATGGTGAGCTCGATACACACATACCTCCCCGACCCAAAACTGTTTATTGCAATAATACAGTTTCATAACGAGCACATTGTATTGCTAATTCAAGTTCATGTACCACGACCGGTATAACTAAACTATAATTATATGACTTCCTGAATTTCCGCGATTAAAAGACATATTAGAGAAGTCCTTAATGAACTACGGTTTAAGCATTTTCAAGCCTCTCCCCTAAGCATCTACGAGTTTTCCACACTATATACTACTGTACCACATAATCTAATCAAACATAAACTGCTTCCGAAGACATTTACTAGAAAATATACAACTTTTCGAGCTTGTAATAAGCTAGGGATTTCTTTACAAACGCCCCTATTGATAATTAAAATTTGTGGACGTGTGCCGATGCTTGTAGAGCGTTATCTTTCCTTCTTGATAACATCTGTATAAGATACGGTAAAACCATTTACCGCCTGGTTGTTGGCATTCCTATGGGTACTAACTGTGCGCTACTTGCCGCATTTGTTTTCCAAGGGATCCACTTAAATACTACAAATACTTATTGTAATAGCTCAACGTATTTTGTTTTGGAATACCATTAATTTGTAATTATATTGCTTCATTATATTGTTGCGATAATATATCTTAACCTTGATACATAAGTCGAGCAGGAAGTGTAGCATTCAAGGACCACTGTCAACCAAAAACACGAATAGAAAAAAACAATAATTACAATCAAAGTACTGAATGCACTGTGAGGCGTAGGTTGGTCGAAGAGGATTTACTGTCTAGATCCTTTGTCATGTTGAAGGGGCGTGAAAGAAGCAAAATGCGTTGCATGTGTTTCGTTTTATTTTTATTAAAACAAATTTATGCAAGATATTTTATGTTGAGTTTTTCACCTGGGAGCCAGAGTGAGGTTATTGATGCGGTTAATAATACATCTCGGTAGCTAGATGACATACTTAATTTTGATAATCCGTTCTTTGCTCATATGGTTACTAACATTTATACATCAGAGCTCACGTTGAATAATACCAACAGTTTGGATACTGAAGCAGCATTGCTCGATCTTCATCTCTCGATTTCTACTGATTTCGTACATACTAAAATCTATGATAAGAGAGATGACTTTAACTCTAACATCGTTAACTATCCACATCTGGATGGGGATGTACCTCGTGCTACATCATATGCGGATTATATCTCCCAGCTCATTCGTTTTGCTAGAGCTTGTAATGATAAATAGTGTCTGACCTTGATATAATAAATAAAGTCCGCCAGGTCATTGACTACCTTATTTGTCGCTTTCAAGGCTATTGCTTTTTAAATTTATATATACACGAGCTTCTTTGTGTTTTACTTATATTGCCTGTTAATGCTGCTTTGTTAGAGAATAGTTCATGGCGGGGATTTTTTTATGTATGCTGTCCCGTTTTATTGGAATGAGGTGAGGTATGGTGCACTCTAGAACCTGGTTTAAACCCCCAGCGGCCTTTTTTGCCACTGACCGTTCCAAGGCGGTAACCCTATTGTTAACCGTTTGGTGTGGTGATGTATTTATTCACCTTTAAAGTTTTTCTTTGTTTCTGTGTGTGTTTGTGGTTGACTGTCGTCCTTGAATGCTACTTTTCCTGTTCGATTTTTTTATCTTTTTTTCCTCACACTTTGTAAAACCAGCAACAACTGTTTTTTAAATATGTAATCAACACATTTATTAAGATACTAATTTATGTGCTACTTATAGAAACAATCGGACAAAGGGATCAATAAACATGTACACATACATAGCTTTATATACTTGAGAGTAACACTTTAAACATAGTATTCAACGATAGTAATTAAATTCCTAGGGATTATTCGAAGGATTAATTTCTAATATATCTTACTTTGCTTTAGCCTAGTATTAATTTGCTTGGAAAGGACAGGTATATGTTTGTTTCAGCAGGTACTTTCTTTAGATGTCAAATGAAAATGTGTTGCTTATGTATATATTATACTGGGGTCTAATTATAACATCTATTTAATTATGTGCGAATCCTTTCATCTTACTGATATAATAAAAGCAGGCCTTAAGTCAAACAAGATATGGAGTATTACCAGGACACAATCACCCACAATAAAAAATATTCAGAACAAGCAAAATACAAAAGACGAAGTAAAAGCAAAACAAACAACACCACAGACATAACATAATTGACAATAGGGGAGCGCTCGATGGGGATTTAAACCAGATTCTTGGCTACCCCAAAACTCACTCTACCACTATTGTCATCTTAGTTAAACGGGATCTTGTAAATTATTAAAGAAAAACACAACGTTAAGCAGCAGCATAAGGCAATGTAGTATAACACAAACGTAAGATGATAATTTATAAATGAATTAAAACGTCAATAAAGCCGCAAAGTAAGGGTACGACAAAGCAAGATTGAGGACAAACCGTAAACGTTACCATTTGTAGGCGTCTTCAAAGGACCACAATCTGTCGGATAATCGGGCAGTCAAAGAGAAAGGCATAGTAACTGTAAATACGTCAACCAGTGAACTTGCAGTGAGTTGTAATATGATAAGGTCATAACCACTTTTGATAAATAAATCCTTTCCAAGGTGGTATACTTCTAGTCAACATTGTTGTTTGTTGTGTCGCATATGTCTCCATATGTTTCCTTGTGACTTTTTGGAATCTGTTTTGGCTGTTTTTGTACTATATTTCCTGTTCGTTATTTATACCAAGTTTTTCAAAATAGCAAGTTTAATAAAGATTGTACTTTATTTGGTCTGACTATTAATTTTCATACCTCAGCCAACCCTTTCTCTACGAAGCAAAAACGGGGTTGGCTGGTGTATGAAACAAAACCTTAATTTCGGCTTATTTTAAACAAGCAATCACAATGTTTTATTGGAAACTGTTTTTAAACATGTTTTATTGTCGAAAAATCCGTTATATCCGTTATAAAATCCTGCTTATGTAAGCTTTTGCATCGCTTAATGGGATTATGGCGGGACCATGAAATGATCAACGTAATTTTGACCAAGTATCTTACGAATTTTTAAGTCACGTCACCGTAGGAGTTAAGTTGGGTCAATAATCCGTAGCAGGATAGTTTTTAAATTACTTTTATATTTTAAAAGTATATCATAGTAACAATAATTGCTCAAAAGTTGTAAACCTAGTCCTGATTGAATATCGTTTTAGTAAGACATATACTATGGCTGGGTAAGTCCTCATCTAGAAAAAACGAATAATTTGAGAAACAGATACCCTAGGGGAAACTGGGGATAATTAAAAAATGTCAATATTTAACTCACTTCTCTTCATCAATGTAGTGTGTTACGGATTGAAATCGAATATAATGACCAGTATGCCAAGTTGTATCCTCATAAGTAATTTCCCAGTAATAAACGGCTCATTCATATGTACTTTTATATCTAGAATCGCATTCACTATTCAAATTGCCTGAATTATTTCCAACAGTGCATAATAAGCTCAAGCGATGTATGAATGTGTTAGCAACGAACGTGACAGCACGTTCAGATAAAACTCAACCTACTTAAAAAAGGAATGCCAAATACAGGCTCTCAAGATTAATTTAAATTCAATTCTGTCAAAAGAAATGCATCTGTAATAATTATAGGATTATTATCCAGGCCAGTGAACTAATGGATTAAAGTGCGTTATTTCTTTGTTAAGGAACGAACCGTTAAGTAAATATATGATATGCATTACATTCGCACTGAAGTTAAATAACGGGATTCAATTATTGCAAAGATTCAACAAACAGTACGAGTTAAAATAGCTTATTTATAATAATCGCGCAGTGATCGACCCAATCCTACGGAAGGCAACCCCTCAGCAAATTTTCAAAACAGATCATTCTGGTTAAAAATCAACTCGTCAATAGACAGTCAATACGAATGTACGGCATATGACATAACAAACAATCGGTCAAAATTCCCAACAGTCGCTAGAGTTAATACATACTGAAAAGAGGATTCCTTGGAAGCAACAAACACAAACAAGAGATAAAAGTAGAAGATTCGGTTGTATTGAGTCTGTTCATGAGATGTTCATGAGAGGTAATGTAACGTGCAACACCTACTAGCACCGGCGTAAGCGATATTCTACTTTAAAGTTACCAGTAACACTACAGAATTAAAGTTGGGGCAACCTTTTACGTTCGCCACACAGCACTAAACAAACGCTAGTGTGAATGCCAATAAATACTAAAATGGAATCCCTTAGAAGCAACACACACATAGTAGAGATAAAAGTAGTAGACTCGGTTTTATTGAGTCTGTTAATGAGACGTAATTTAAAGTGCAACACCTCTTACGACTCCAAGTTTTAGTTAGTTAGTAGGTTACTGTTATAAACAAGGACCCCTTAAATATATAGTCACTGGGCAAGGCAATCAACTAACACTATTGTGTTTGCAATGCTATTCAGATATTGTAAATATGAATGGTTTGAAAATAAAACAACATACAAACTCTACATGGAAATTTAGATTTTTCATATTTTTAATAAATTTTATTTTTCATCAATGAAACAACTTTGCGGTATACAATATATTTTGTACAAACAGGTCGATCTTAAAAATTCGATTTCGTGAACATAAATATAATGCAGGTTATCCTAAAAAGTTAAACAAATACTTGTACCAACACTTTCGTCAGTCAGGTCATACTTTTAGTAGCGTTACTGTTCAACCTATAAAATATAATTTATGATAATGATGCTACTAAAAGCTTTAAAATAAAAGCTATGCATACAGCAGAACGTAAGTGGTTGAAAAACTTATATCCACTCGGCCTTAATGACAATATTTTTCAACAAGGAAATATTTCAAAAGATCCTACTATTGACAATTTATTTATATTTTCTATTCGAAAGCGTAACTATAGGAATCATGGGCGTAGGCGTAATGGTAACACCAAACGTAAATCGCGCGTAATTATTTCAGTCGATGATTTACATGCTATTTTTAAATAGTCTGGAGAGCACTCTATGCTTTCACGGCTTACCTCTCTGTCCATTTTTCCACTTATGTCGATCCACGAGGAAGCAGACAAAATATTCATTCCTACAGATCCGTTGTATAACACTGATTCCATAATTCAAAGCTACAAACAACATGTTCTCAGA
This sequence comes from Cyrtodaria siliqua, assembly GCA_037043455.1. Taxonomy (NCBI): domain Eukaryota; kingdom Metazoa; phylum Mollusca; class Bivalvia; order Adapedonta; family Hiatellidae; genus Cyrtodaria; species Cyrtodaria siliqua. The sequence goes on along the minus strand of JAWPHD010005697.1, from coordinate 90,242 downwards.
CACCATATTGACATGGAGTCTGATCACGTCAGGCATTTTCTAAAAATACTATATCTTAATAATTCGAGATAATCATGTAGTTGATTCTATCCCTAAATATAGATTACCTTCAACTATCGATTTTAATGCCTGTCGTGTTCAGATCGCCCAATTCATTGAGGATTTTAGTATAAAATGGTGTCGCAGAGAGCATGCAGACCCAAATTTTCTTTCTACTTGGAGAAAGTCAATTTTTAAAATTATAGATACACGTATTAACTTTTATAATACTAACCCCTCTTTACTTCCTCTGAGACCTATTTTTTCCTTTCGTAATTTAAAGTCAAGAATTAAAGAATTTCATAATACATTTGTTTTAGTTCCTGCTGATAAAACAGCTAATAATGTAATTATTGTTTGACGCCTACACTACCTCAATGTTTTATCTCTAGAACTCGGTAGCACTAATTCGTATACTCCAGTTCATTCTACTGAGGACGATGTTATTTTCACACATATCACTCAATGCACTACTTTCATGGCTGGGTATGACGAAAAGCAGGACAAACTGCCAACTATATGCTGGATTCCTAAATTACATAAAAATCCAAATAAGGCCTGCTTTATTTCGAATTCTAATGCCTGCACCAACACAAACATCTGCACACTTTTAACTTCTTGTCTTACAGCCGTTAAAGATCACGTTGAACAATATTGTGATAAAACTTATGAAAACTCTGGGATTAATTTGTTGTGATGTCTTATTTGGCCTTTTATTCATCTTTAAATTTATTCTTTGTTTCTGAGTGTGTTTGTGGTTGACTGTCGTCCTTGAATGCTGCTTATTCTGTTCGAATTTTATATCTATATTTACACTAACACAACAGTATATCATATCATATATTCGCAATTAATTCAATAAGCTTCAAGCTATGTTTTATAATAGTAATCATCTTTCTTTCTTAAATTACTGCTTGTGTCAAACAAAGTAGATATGAACGTCGAATTGGAATGGCAACAGACCTGCTTATTATGCTAATAAATGATTCATCTAACCCATGTCTCAATTACCGAAATTACGTCTCACGAAAACAACAAAAGTTAATTCGCGGATACAGAAATATACTGTCTAACGTAAATCAGCCTTAACACCAGTATACTCATAGTTTCTATTCCAGCTTACCACATGTACACGAGTATAAACTGACTCTGTTATATTTGTAATTTGTAAATTATAAAAAGGTATGAAAGGAGAAATTTGGAAATCGTCGAACACGATAAGTACAAAAAAAATTGCAGTCTCGGTTTGATTGAGACTGTTCATGAACGGTAGTGAAAAGTGCTTGCTACCGTTCACGCCTTCTAGTTGAGCAGAACTCAATATTTAAAATGTCTATAGCACAACAATTTGGAGCCATCTCGAATATGGTAATGAGCTATTTTCACACCATTCCATGGCCAGCGGCGTATGGTCCCAGCTTCTAACTAAACGCTTTGCCCTAAACGAGAAAACAAAATGGACATTAGTTGGGAGCAGTTGTTATGACACCTGCATATCACAGGTAACAGTCAAAAGCCTAAATTAAAAAGCAGGCAACATTTCCTAAAGGTGATTAAACAATATTCAGAACGTTTAAAGGCTGTAGTAGTGGAACCACCTATTCGAAATTCAAGTAGGAAAACAAAAGGTTTTTAAGAATGTACCACAGATATCTGTAAATATCGGGCTCCAAAGATCTGAATGAATAACAGTCCTGATTTCAAAAAAAAGTATAGTGTGTATGCCGTCATACTATTATATTGCAATTAGTACATCATAGACTTTTATTGTTTGTATTCCTATCATATTGTAATTCATAAATCATACAGGCAATAATGTGAATGATTGCATTGTAGTATAATGTTAATCGCAACCATATACTACTTAATGGTATATACTGTCAAATTTTCAAGTTAAATATCATTTAAACTGCGCTGGTTATACAGCGAGCTACAATGTATATTCAGTTATATGTGCACCTTTATAACCTGCTGTTTCTTCCAATGCATATTATGAATTTTGAACAATACACCCAAGTGTCAAGTATACTAAGGACAACAAGCAAGTCAGAGTAATGAATATAATGTCATCACAGCAATTACAATCTATTTTATAAAATATTGCATTGCTGCCGAAGTAATTACGCTCTTATTTATGTGCAGTTGTTAGGCATGGTGCAGTTCGCGTTGGTTAATGTTTTAGTTAGATAGCAGTTCATAATGCTTTAAATAAATATTCAGGTGAAATTAATAAAGATGTATGCACAGCTAGATTTGTATAGTGTGTTGCCTCAAACAAGAATGGTTTGACAATCGGGGTACCGCCTTGAAACCGTCAGCGGCAAAAAGGCGGCTGCGGGCTCAAACCTGGTTCTAGGTTGCATCAAACCTCACTCTTAGCCTTTTGTCGTCACAATTAAACTTGACAGTGTAAATAAATCAATCCCCACCAGGCTATATCCACTAGCAAACCAGGCAGCATTAATAAACACAACGATAAGCATTTATATATGACTATTACAAAGAAAAGCATTGACAGTCACAAAGGAAGTATTCAGTGGCTTAAGAAGAAGCCAAAGCAACACGATAACAAACATTTAGGGCACGACAAGACACGATTGAAGTCAAACATTAAACCATTGCAATATATATATGCCAAACTACTCGTTACATATTTCTTATTATCAATTATATTACTACTCTAAGTACATGTTTGATTAGAGATAATTATAATATTCCTGGTTAGATAATGTAAGACATATTTAGACCGATATTGCGGAGATTTATTTTGTATTCGGTATAACGATAAGCCAAAGCTCTTCAATGAAATCAGAATATAAACTATGACAAAGTAGTATGAAAGTGGACCTTTGAAAACGGCCGAACACAATATTTAAGAAATATTGCAGTCTCGGTTATTGTGACTGTTCATGAAGGGTAGTGAAATATACTCTGCTATACGATTAGAACACAGATTGGCCATATACATACACCTGCAATTAATTAAACATGCTTTTGTTTTTCTAATAAACTGAACATGTTTCGTGTCATGTTTAGGATCACAACACTGGTAGTATTTGATTTGACAAACTTGAATAAGTACAGGAAGTACGCGTACACAATATACTAGGATTAAGACGGTGGATGTAGTGATCTGTTACAGTCGTCATCCATATATCAAACAGTCCCTGATGAATTGTGAAAAATGGAAATGCCAGTGATAGTAATTACAAAGGAATATCCTTAATAAAGTTATTGCCAGTGTATATATCAATCCATTTGTCTCCTCTTAAGTAATATTTAATGGAGTCTAGCACAATTATATAAAAAAGACGCGCATTTTTTATTCGTGAATATGCTCATGTAGTGCATTATTCGTTAACAATTTTAAACTTGTTTTTCAGTAAAACATTTAGGTCTGATTTGAAAACATTCAGAAAGTTTGATACTCTTCGACGTGTGCTTTCCTTTCGCACATAGACTCCTATATTCTGGGAAATAATTCGAAACTGATATTGGATTAATCACACATTTCGTCATATTGTCATATAGCATGCTATAATGTGTAGCGTCATTGTGATAAACTACAACGGCCGTCTGGTATTCACTATTTACAAGCTGATTGAATAACTAAATAAGTGCGTAATTTCGTAGTCTGCGTCTTAGTTATATTCAAACATCGCATTTATATAGTGGTTATTTCGAGATACAACCAGAATCATGTGCGAGCATTGACGTTACACCATTATGGGGCTTTTAAAACTTAGACGGATAGCCTCCTGTGAACTCCTAGTATTGCACTTTTTAAATAATATGTTTGCACATTTTGGTTCTCTAAGCGTTTTACAGTGTCAGTTATCACAGCCATTTAAACAAAGAGACTGATTCTTTATTTAGTTCATAACGTCTTCTATGATATTAAGAACTGACCCTACATAGGCAAGACAAGGGTAACCTTATGAAAATGTTCTCTTGTTTAAATATGCGTATGTTTATAACTAACTACGTACGTGATTAACCTGACTAATTCATTTTCTGAAATGCCTTTAACAACGTAGTTTATTGATGGGTAATGTTAAAGGATGATCGTGTTAAAACTGATGTTGGTAATTAAATTCCTTAATGTTTAACTTTACGAGCATCTTAGATAGAAAACAATGTCGTGTTACACTGCTGAATGGATTAACATAGCGTATAACATGTGAATAACTCTCTAACTTCCCTTCTTTTACTTTTACTGCATATTTAAAATTAATATAGTAAGGCAGAAGTGAAAGTAGATACAACAATCGAAGATGCCATGTAGATTCCAGAACCACAGTCAATCACAAACATGCACGGAAACAAATAACAACTACAAAGATGAATAAATGACATCACAAACATAAACGGTTGAACAAGGCTTACCGTCTTGGTATGGTCAGTGGCAATAATGGCCGCTGGGCTTTCACAGAAAAGTACGGTTTCTTTATATACTGGCGGTCTGGGAAAACGCAACAGTAGCATATATGGGTGTTACCTTTTATATATTAAATAACTTATAAAGTAATAAAAATAAGTATACAAGTCAAACAGGAAATGTAGCTTTCACAGAACACAGTAAACAAACAAAAAAAAAACGACAAACATGAATGGCAATGTAAATAAGGAATAAAGGCATATGACGTCAAAAACACTAAACGGGTTGACAACAGGGCTACCGGATTGGAACGGTCAGTGGCAAAAAAGGCCGCTGGCGTTTTAAACCAGGTTCTAGGATGCACCAAACCTCAAACTTACCCTACTGTTATCCCGATAAAACGGAACAGTGTAAATAAAAAAATCCCCGCCATGAACTATTCTCTAATAAGTTCATATTTTGAAACTGAAGGATATTAATTAACACATGCTAACAGTGATTGTCTCGGAATTTCTAAACATAGTTTATTGTGTCTAATTAAAGAAAGATAAAAATATCGGGCAGGGAAAGCAGCATTCAAGGACGACAGTCAACCACAAAATACAAATACAAGCACGCAAACAGACAAACGAGAAGGCAAAAATAATAAAAAATGGAAACGACATCACAAACACAAAATGGTTGACAATAGGGCTACCGCCTTGGAACGGTCAGTGGCAACAACGGCCACTGGGGGTTTAAACCGGTACTAGGGTGCACCAAACCTCACACTTACCCTACCGTCATCCCATTAAAACAGGACAGTGTAAATAAAGAAATCCCTGCCATGATCTAATCTCTAACCAACAAGGCAGCATCAATAGGCAATATAAGTAAAACACAAATATGCTCGTGTAAATATAATACAAAAAAACAAGCCTAGAAAGCCACAATGTAGGTACTCAATGACTTGGCAGAAGCCAGAGCAAAAAGAGAATAAACCATTAAGGGCACGACAAGAAAGATCATAGACAAACATCAAACGCCACCGTCCCAATGGGCTTTAGGTAGGCGTCATCATAGGGTCCACAGCCTGTCCGGTCATCGTACAATTAAAGAGGAAAGCATAGTGGCGAACTGTAAAAGGTTCCAACACCATGCATGCAGTACGTTGAAAATGATAGGGTCATAACCTCTTTTAATAAACTTTTTAACAAGTTTAACAAAGATAGTATGAAAGTGAACATGACCAAGAATCTTACGAGGTTTATAAATCACATCACCATATAAGTCAGGTTGTGATAGTCCTTGTCGCAGAAGAGTCCTTAAGTTACTTTTATATTTGGAAAGAACATCAAACGCCACCGTCCCAATGGGCTTTAGGTAGGCGTCAACATAGGGTCCACAGCCTGTCCGGTCATCGTACAATTAAAGAGGAAAGCTTAGTGGCGAACTGTAAAAGGGTCCACCACCAAGCATGCAGTACGTGGCAAAATGATAGGGTCATAACCTATTTTGATAAACCTTTTAACAAGTTTAACAAATATAGTATGAAAGTGATCATGACCAAGAATCTTACGAAGTTTATAAATCACATCACCATAGAAGTCAGGTTGTGATAGTCCTTGTCCCACGGATAGAAACTAGAAGGTAAAAGTAGATAATTTTAATACGGGGTATTACCATTCCTCTGAAATCATACCGACGTTACTTTATTAAAGCAAGATAACGGCATTTGTAGCTCTAGCACTATCGACCCAACTAGATCTCCGAGGATTGTGTAATTAACTTTAGACTACAGAGAATGTAGACTAATGAAAAACTTGACCCTTTTTAAGGGTTTAATACTCTCTTGTGTCATTTATTAGACTATGAGATTATGAGGTACATGCACACCTACACGCTTGACAATAACTAGATACCGCCACCAAGACACCATGCAGTCCATTTCAGATCGTGAAAACAAAATTGGAATGCCTACATCAGTAATTACGTAGTATGAACCTCATGGGACACTATAATTACATCTTTTGATACCATGAAATGGACTTGTCGTTTTCTTGTCGTACCCTAGATTTCTTTTCTCTTTGACTACAACTGCTGTTGTTCAGTACAATTCTTGAAACACCAAATTATGTATGTTTTTCATATTTGTTCTTTACAACATATACGTTTATTGTTTGCTAATTTCTCTGGATGTGGACTGTATTGTTTAGAGATTTGCTTTTGATGAGGTGCACTTTGATGTACACTGTCTTGTCAATTTGGGCGCTGAAGACAGGATAATAGTGAGCTTGGGTTCACGTCAAATCAATCAACCATTTACCTTCAGTTAACTATTCATGACGTCCTTGCATCACAGCTAATTAACTGAAATGTGCTGTTACATGTTGAATAGAACTACCAATATTGTCAAGCAGTGATTAAATTCTTAACACCTGCAAAAAAAATGAAACGTACACAATTATGGTGCAATATTACTTAGAAATGTATATATTCAAAATAATATTGAAACATTTATGTGGTAGAGTGTGTTTTTACTGTTTTAATATGTATTGTCATTAAGGAACTAATAATTGCATGTGTTGAATTTATGCTAACCTTAACATTATTAGGCTAACACCCTTTAATAGTACTGGTCATAGCTGAATAGGTTTTAGAGGGAAAGTAGATTGTCACCTGACATCCAGGTGAAATCTGATTGGTCAATAGGTAGTTTTAAATTAGTCTTGCAAAGAAAGTTGAAGTGTCAAGAAGTCTCTTGAAAATATAGTTTGCATCCATCTTGGATCAGTTATTTTAATCAGTTTAATGTACTTGCAATATTTGCAGTGTCTATATTTATATTCTTAGAGTTTCCTAAGCATATAGGACAGTTATGTTTTAATATATAATGGTAAAATTATGTACCATGATTTGGAAGTGTTTGGAAATGGATGTAGGATTTGGAAGGTAGGAAACATATTGTTTTATTCCTTTGTCATTGTTTAATGTCATATTTCTCTATCATTGATTCCAACTGATTGATCAAGGGATTGATAATTGACAAATTATCAAATCATAGGGATTAAGATGTGATTTTAACTATGTGTAACTTTGTAATTGCCATGCATCTGTTTGCATCTATAAGACTGTGAATATAATAGTTATATGGCATTAGATCCGTCCGTGCGTCCGTTGTCGGATATGTATATTTTATAAGTAATCAATATATGAACAGATCCACGAATTGTATATTGATGTTGGCTAGACATTTGAATCGATTGTCTGTGTCCAGTTTGTTATGATGTAGTTTAAAGGTACATGAACTAATTCAGACCTTTTATGTACAGATATATGTAGAGCTGGTGGCGAGCTGGTAAATAGAATGGCAGGAGAAATGGATTTGATGGATATAGTCTTTGTACCATATACATGTAGGTATTAATAATAACTATGTGACTATATTGCGACTATTATTTAGTAGTTCATACTGCTGATATGTGTTAAGGAATTTGTATGTTTTGCAATATGTTAATATATCCATTAACAGTAAGATTGTAATATATGTGTAATACGTGATGTTAAAAGCATTAAGTATGGTTTGTTTTAAATACATTAAGTAATTGTATGTCTGATAAACTTCATATTTATGTAAGTTATTGAGTAATTACTTAATCTGTGATATGGAATGCATATGTGTAATATTTTAGATGATTTACGTTGAGTATTATATACTTTCAGAGATGTTTATTATTCATACCAACAATAAATGATGTTTACGGAAGTTGGCGTTTGTTTAAATGACAACCCCTTGTTATGGCGTGTGGCAAAAATAGAGCTAGCCGGGCCACGCTATAACATTTATTTAACCTTTTTTGGAGTATAGACCTTCGTATGGACTAACCTAACATTTTGGAAAGTCGTCTTCATCGATTATACACTATGTCCGTTGAACATACAGTCAAATAGGTTACTGCGAACTGCGAATAAACCAAACCTTAAACATGCAATGCATTGCAGAATATAAAGAGCATATTTGTTGGTTTGGAGTGAATATAGGATTTATTTTCGTCGAGAAGTGAGAAAACTTATGTTATCACCCGTACATTAGCTAGTTATCTATACACGACAAACCACAAAATATTCTATTTATTATATAATCACAACCTTGAAACGTATGCAGAAACAAATGTCAACAGCGTCATTGCGTCATTTTCGGTATTTCACATGTGAAATATAAACAATGAAAATATATAGAGGATATTTGTTGGATTAGAGTGAATATAGGATTTATTTTCATCGAGAAGTGAGAAAATGTATATGTTCACGAGTGCTTTAGAACGAGTGGAAATATTTAAGTTTCCTCACTTCGAGATAAAAGTAAATCCTATAATCATGACAACACAACAAATATTCTTTTTATTATATACTAGCAACCTTTGAAATTGTCTTATATGTAATTAAAATAAGATAAAAGTGACGCGCAACAAGAATGACGTCAATAACGCCAACAAGTCAACAGTTGCCTGACGTCATTGTTAATATTTTCACAGTGAAAATATAAACAATGAAAATATAAGGTTTTATTTTAATCATAAAGTCCACTATTTCACTGGAAAGTATATAACAAAAGGTTTCTATTTAATCATAAATCCACTATTTCATTGTAAAGTATGTAATAAAAGTCCTTTTTTTAGATAACTTTTCTAATAGTCCTGATAATACGATTGATTTCTTCTTTTACCGCGCCGGTGGCTGAGTGGTGGAACGTTCGCCTCGTATGCAAGAGGACATGAGTTTAATTAAAAATGGTACTTGACGTTCAGCTTATAAATAGTAGTATAAATGACCTAGTGAGGTATCATATCATGTGTCCAAGGCGTGATATTCCAGTGATGATATATCATATCATGTGTCCAAGACGTGATATTCCAGTGATGATATATCATATCATGTGTCCTAGGCGTGATATTCCAGTGATGATATATCATATCATGTGTCCAAGGCATAATATTCCAGTGATGATATATCATATCATGTGTCCAAGGCGTGATATTCCAGTGATGATATATCTTATTATGTGTCCAAGGTGTGATATGCTAGTGTGTTAGCACTATACAGTTGAGAACTTAGGTCACTGCTACAAGTTTTAACAGATGGTGTCCACATATTTACCATATTTACAGGATCTTTATTTAAAATCTTCAGCTAACCAATGCATCAATTTCTATAACTGTACACATATCAGCGACCCGTACAAAATAATAATATTATTAAATTATGACGTCACTGGCAGCATAATGAGATAAATAAATGACCTGCAATGGTCAATGTGTGTCTCTAAAACAGAGCTCTTATTAGCATTGGAAATCAGTTGATCAGAACATATCGATACAGTATGAAGTAGCCATAAATCTTGAATTACTTTATGACACCCTATGTTTAATAGAAGAAAAGAGTAATTATAATAATCAATCATGTGCTCCATTATCATTGGAAATAAAACTCGTTTTCTGTAATAATGTTTTCATCAGTATGTTTGTGTGCTTGAGGAAAAATCTAACTTAATAATCAGTCGTTTCATTAAGGGAAGGTGCCGTCGATAATTTACATCCGTTCTCATTATTTTTGACAGAATGTGACTATAACTATTGAATTTCTGATGCCAATGCCCTAGGCTGCGAACGTACTGTATTGCACATTGTGAAACTAATAGCTCATATAAACATATAAATAGACGCTTAGGTCATTACCGATGCAGTTATAATGATGTGTCTAGTCAAATCACAAATGTCTCGGAAATCTTAAAAACAAGTTTCATAAAAACGTGAGCAAAAGTTATTACGGGGGAATTTACCTATTCGAAAATGTAAGGGTACGTATATGAACTATATATATTTGTAAATTTGAAGATATTTGCGATTTGAATCTGAATTTTGTTTTGTGGTAATGTTAACAATTTTGTAATAACAACATCTCAATTATGGCTATGTTAGACGTCTTTCATAAAGGTCGCGTTGCACTCAATTGTCAACGTTTTTTATCATCACAGAGTGTTAGTTTAGTCACATGCAATTATTCTTTTTATATCACACTTTCGTCCTGACGAGAACGTCATTTGATATATACATTATATCATTTAGATTAAGATGTAAACTATTTTTTATAGAATTTCCTATTTCTATCTCCGCTTTTTTACCGTGAAAAAACAACATTAAAGCCATTTATCTTTTAAATGGCTTCATAAAAAAACTGCAAAATTTTAGTATTGTTCAGAGAATTTAATTTCCTATCGAAATGTAAAATAAAAGTTGCTGGTCATCGGAATATTTGTTTTATTGATCAAAAACAATGACGTCTCTGCCGAGTCATTAACATAAGACGTCGACGGTTTTTATCAATAATTATTTTTAAATAATCAGCTGTCGATATTAATAGTGATAGTAACCTGTTAGATGGACTGTACATGTTATTCAACATAAATTGTTGGAGATTTAAGAAAAAAATCGATTTAATTAGCAAGGAGAGCCTTATCTTTTCTTCTGGATAACATCTTTATAAGTTACGGTAAAACTATTTACCGCCAGGTTGTTGGTATTTCTATGGGTACTAACTGTACTGTACTGCAAACAAGGTCTAGAAACTACAATGAAAGAGACAAAAAACAACAGAAAGGGTGGTGAAGATGACTGGACTACCTCTTGGGACTCTATAATTGTACCTACTGAAACCCCAACTAAGGGAGGTGGGTGCATGAGCTTTCGTCCCTCGGATTTTCTGGTCGTACCCTAGATTGGTTTTCTCTTTAGCTGCAACTACTATGGTTATTCAGTACGATTCTGGATACATCCTGAGATGTTTATTATTTTGTATGTGTTTCTTTAGTTAGTTTCTCTGACTGTGGACTTCATTGTTAGAGAATTTCTTTTGATGGGATGTAGTTTTGTTTACACTGTCTTGTCTATTTGGGCGCTGAAGACAGGATAATAGCGAGGATTGTGCGCATATAAAATCGATTCAAGCTAACATGTAGGCCTTATTGCCTACTGACCGTTCCAAGTCGGTAACCCTGTCTTTACCACGCTTTCTGTTGTTTTTTGTCCTTTTCATTGTATTTTCATGTCCTTGTTTGCAGTACAGTGCGGACCTAAGACGCCATTTCGTTCGGACGCTGTGGTTTCTATAGGACCCTATATCTCATTTTTCCTACTGTCATCTTTGCACAAAGCAAAGCCCTGTACATTATAGTACACATATCGTAATAAGTTTCTCGAAACGAAGCACAACGTATCTTCAAACAATTTCATATTTTGCAACTTAATGATAAATAGTTCGGTAACATGGCGAAATCGTGTTGCAAAACCCAAAATAATGCCGATAGCGGAGGAAATAACTGAGATATTTGGCAAAATAGTTCAAATTGTGTTACAAGCATGAAAGTTGACAGACTGATCCTCTAGAGTTTCCTTATCCATGCTACAAACCTGAGCCACTACATGTTCACCTTATTTCAAAATGGTCACGCATTTTCAAAATGGCCGCCAAAATGGCCTAAATGTTCAAAAAATTCTACCGTGTCAAAGTATTATGCTTAAACTGGTAGTAAAACGTAATTGTATAATGCGTCGTTAATATACGACAGAAAGGTTATTATCGTTCAAACAGTTTCTTAGTCAAACAATAGTCGTATATATCATACATTATATATATAATGCATTATATTATATATGTGATTACAATGATACGAATGATAAGAATAGACCAAACATTAAAGGTTTCTTTTGCATCAAAAATAACATTTTCGGCCGAATGTTTGCATTCAAATAAAATTATTGATTGTATCACCCATATATATTACGAATCTATTCTTTAAAATCCATATCACGCCATCAACAGGCATATTTTACTACATATGTACACCGTTTCTAAACTTACTGACGACGAGATATATATATATATATAACTTACATATTTTGAGAATCCAGACTCTATCGACACAACACAAACGGCTTTAACCAGCCAGGCAAAACCCAAAACCTGGAGCACAGAATTTATTTTACACATCAATCACGGGTATTGTAAAAAAACGTGAATAAACCTATAATTTTAATCGGCACATATACATTATAATATGGCCTGAACACATGGAGTTTCGACAAGCGATTATGTAGTGCAATTTTGCCGTTATTTGTCGGGTTAGTTTCTTTAATGAAATGTATTGAACACGAATCAGGCTGTTCACGTTAGGAAATGTAATCAAATTATATAGTATATTCTGACATTATTTGTTTACGTCTGTTACAAACGTTATTTTGAGGTATCAGTACGATTCATAAAGAAATTGGCTATAATGCAGTATGCAATGCCAGTATCATATAACAGGTGGTGAAAAATCGTTCCTCAACCGGGACTCGAACTCAGGGTCTCTGGTTTACCGTACTCTAACCACTGAGCTATCGAGGACACACGGTTAGAATCGATATTTCACCATATACCTGTACCCGGTTACATACACCTCCACCAGATTGAAATTCGTCCCTGAATTTCCAGTGGAGTTAACTCCAGGCCGGCTGTCAGACTTATTTTTGGCGATCCCGGCAGTTAACAAACACCAATACAGTCACATTTATGTTACTGTGTATGTTGTTAGATGTGTTAAAACGACCGACTATAGTTTGCATATTGTACTATAAGTATAACGTGGTACAATATTATGTATGTAATTTACATTGATACAGGTTAAAATGATGCATTACAAGTCATTGGTTTATTGTATATAGCATTGTATTATTTTTCAGCTTAAGTAACTGCTTTAGCTGGATGGCGCCCAGTAACCATTTACATTAGCATTATTGAGTATATAGTATGTAGTAAATTGTCAGCTCAAGAATGAAATATGATCTATATTTCAGCTGAACGCATTTTAAAATTACCGTTATTTTAGAAGTGAATGCCAGGAGTCATTTTCTCTATTTGGCCTGTTGTCCAAATCCTATATTTTCTCTATATGTTGTGGCCCTCCTGTTCAATCCAATATACTAAGTGTCCGGTATTTGTCCATTGTTTGTATATGTAAGTCATGTCAGTCCATGTTTTGTTATGTCATGTGCATTTATACGTCAGTGTGGTCGAGTGATCTGATTGGGTATGAATGAACCTTAACCTCTTTTTTGTATGAAATATGAATTCCCGCATATTAGGGACACGCTCGCACTAGGCCAGTTTCAACAGTCGCCATTTTATAGATCGTTAACTGTATTTGCATTTACATGCACTACAACTGTTAAAAGAATATGTCTTAAGAGATCTCGAATATACATCTATCCATGGTAAGTCATTGCAAAACGTGTTGTAATAATTTATCATGGACTTGATGCTAATTGTAATGTTGGTGTGACGAAGTCTTTTACAAAGGCCCGGCAATAATGGCGGCGGTTGTTTATATGTCTAAGTTCAATAGAGAATGCGATATATTATCTTTTACATGTATGTTAATGTTGGAATTGAACTAGGAAGGGATAACCATTATATGATTATATTTACTCTAATATGTTAACAGACTCTGAGATAAATATTAAGGTATTCGTTATTGTAAATACTTGTTTTTATATCGATAGGTCACATAATAAAGGAATACAAGAAAAACCCACTACATAGTTTTGTTTTACACCACCCCGATGACAATCATATCAAACTGAAACAATACATACGCAAATTACAGTGTATACCTGATAGTTTAAGAAGTCCTCTTACACCCCACCCCAAACCCCATCACACACACACGCCTCTAGGCGGGTTTCATCATTTAAGTCACACTATCAAAGCGTTATTGCCGTTATTGTAAGAGCAAGCGAACTCCGTGGCAACAATCAACCTTTCTAAGGATATGGTCAAGAATGCGTTTCTTAATCATGTACAAACGACGGTAACAGTATATCTTCCGACATCTGCATTGGCAAATATTCAGTAGTAATTGTTATTATAATGGAATGGTTGCACATCGAAATGGCAATGTTGAAGGTACTCTGTTATTTACTGAAATACAATGGCTGGATAACTGTTCCCTCTGAAGCTCCTATCGAATCAAATGATACGGCCGAATCGTTGATATATGATTCAAATGTTTCAAAAACAATTTTAAGAGAATCTTAATGTGTCTTTTACTAACTAGGTCCACAATTTCAGCTATGGAATCAGGTCCTGGATTTTAAAGTACTTTTTTCTTTGTGCAATCGTAGAGAGAAAAATATGCAGCTAGAAAATTGTGTACTTCAAAACTCATCCTCTACGTGTTTTTCCTTGGTCATGCTGGACGGCTTCATATTCGTTTGATTGATCGGCAAGTATCCAGTGAGTGCAGCTAAGTTCATCAAGCATAACCGAAGAACATGTTTTCGGCAATCTATTAACCAGGTTCATGAACAAAAGTAAATGCAAGTAAAGGGAGATGGTAGGTAAATATGATTGACCGATAATCTATCTGATTTAAGGAGATGGATGCCTTCAGTTACAAAAATGTGTAGCCTTGTAGAACAGTTTGAGATGCGCTATGGGGAAAGTAAAATTTACTCATCCAAATAAAGCATAGAGGATACTAAATGGAATGGAAAGAGATCCATTCCTTGATGATTCTAGCAGCATTTTAATATTGATTAGAAATGGGTTGTAGATAAATAAGTAGCAGAATGTTATGCATCAAGAAAGACTTTTGTTTCAAGACAATAACAGAACTTCTTTGCATGTTGGTTCAAGACAATAACATAACTTTTTTGCATGTTGGTTCAAGACAATAACATAACTTCTTTGCATGTTGGTTCAAGGCAATAGCATAACTTCTTTGCATGTTGCTTCAAGACAATAACAACTTCTTTCAAGTCTCACAGAGGATTCTGAGGCTGATTCAGCTACACAATTATATCTTTCAAGCAAGTCCGGAACACCAACAGTTGTGTATCGATGTAAATAAAATGAAAAATCTCTTTTTTCTGATTCTTTAGATCATGTCAAACTCGACAGTGCGATATCGGAGAGCTTTCTCGAGCATGAAAATCAGTAAATGCCACTTAAAATGAAAATTCAAGATATATTGAGACCAACGTTTGAGTCGTACTGTCGAAAATAAAACAAAATGATATATAGGGTCCTATAGAAACCACAGCGTCCGAACGCAATGGCATCGTAGGTCCGCACTGTACTAGAAACTACAATGAAAGAGACAAAAAACAACAGAAAGGGTGGTGAAGACAGGGTTACCGACTTGGAACGGTCAGTAGGCAATAAGGCCTACTGGTTAGCTTGAATCGATTTTATATGCGCACAATCCTCGCTATTATCCTGTCTTCAGCGCCCAAATAGACAAGACAGTGTAAACAAAACTACATCCCATCAAAAGAAATTCTCTAACAATAAAGTCCACATCCTGAGAAACTAACTAAAGATACACATACACAATAAAAAACATTTCAGGATGTATCCAGAATCGTACTGAACAACCATAGTAGTTGCAGATAAAGAGAAAACCAATCTAGGGTACGACCAGAAAACCCGAGGGATCTACGTCGCAATTGATAAATATTTGAGTGATAATTTTCAGATTCAAGCAAAGTGCCGGCTAACTGTCAAAACATTTTACGATTATCTCGAAATAATCAGGTATGCACCCCTAGGGCGTGGGAGGTGGTGGGGCCGGGCCCAGGGGTTATTAAACAAATGTACACATTTGTACACATTTGTTGTCTAATTCACACCACTAGGGGCAAGTTGTATATATAATTCCCCAGGTAGGGGTTAATATCAAACTCTCCATCTTGTGTATGATTCCCTACCATGGGGAATTGTTTTTTGTCTAATCCCCGGAGAATGTCACGCCGCCCCCACCCCAGCTAGAGTAAAATATTTTTGTGGGTAGGGTATTGATTTAATTGGAAATAGCAAAGAGTAAGTATGTTCCGTTAATAAGTACATGCGGATATCATTATGTATATTTTAATACGTATATAACCGCAATTATATGAATATTTGAACATCTGATAACCACTATATAATGTAAAGCATAGATTGAACATATAGTTTGTGGTGGGTGGGGTATAGTCGGTATACTCATATTGATATTTTGAATGAATGCATAATCATGACGAAATATTTGCAAAAATGATTGTTGGTTTTACATTCGAAGCCAAAATATAGTGAATGAGAGAAAGTATTAGTTTAATATACAGCTGTATCTTCTATTTAAAGTATTTTGGACGCCATCTTGGATATTTGGCGGCCATCTTGAAAATGATTGAAATGGAATTGGCTCAGGTTATTTTTCATTTGAATATAATATGTGCAAGCACTGTGCAAAATATCATGCATGTATCACAATCTGAACTATTTTCTGGTTATTTCCTCCGCTACGAGATCCTGAAGACATATTGTTACATATTTATATGTTAAAGAAACTAAGCTGACAAGTAATGGCCAAATTACACTACAAAACCGTTTATCAAGACTCTATCCAGGTTTTCATGTCATATTATAATATATATGTGCCAATTAAAAGTATAAGTATATATTCACGGGTTCTTGACATAATTGCGATTGAATATGCGTAAAGTGAAGTATGACTCAATTCTGGATACATCCTGAGATGTTTGTTATTATATATTTTATATAGCTTTATAACAACATCTTTGTGTTTCTTTTGTTAGTTTCTCGGACGTGGACCTTATTGTTATAGAATTCCTTTTGATAGGATGTAGTTTTGTTTACACTGTCTTGTTTATTTTGGCGCTAAAGACAGGATGATAGCGAGGATTTTGTACACATACAATCGATTCAAGGTAACATGTAGGAATATTGCCTACTGACCGTTCCAAGTCAGTAACCATGTCTTCATCACCCTTTCTGTTCTATTTTGTCTTTTTCATTATATACTTAATTAAATATTGCGCCTTGTTTGTAGTAGAGTGCGGACCTACGATGCCATTGCGTTTGGACGCTGTGGTGTCTATAGGACCCTATATCTCATTTTACCTACTGTCAGCTTCGCACAAAGCAAAGCCCTGTACATTATAGTACACATATCGTAATACGTTTCTCGAAACGAAGCACAACGTATCTTCAAACAATTTCATATTTTACAACTTATTGATAAATAGTTCGTTAATATGGCGAAATCGTGTTGCAAAACCTCATTTTGGTAATTATTAATTCGACACTCCAATTTCGGGGTTTGGTATGGCAGGTTAAAACCATTTATATTGTGTATATAGAGTTTGTACTAAAACATATGTAATTTGTATATATATTATAGTATAAAGCGTCAGTTTGCCACAATACGGGTAGTTTATAATAATAAAATAAAATAAACAAATTGGATGCATGGTTATTATATTTATTGGCTGACTATCATGATATCTATATAATATACATCGATGTCAGTAGGTTTGGAAGTGGTATTCTTCTGTTGTAAAATCCTACTGGTCTGGGAATTTTTGTAAATATTGATGGATTTCCGTTTCAGTAGAGCATATTTTGGTAAACCAATGTTGCAGAAACGAAGACAAATGTATACCTGATCTAATCGCTGAGCGACATTTACGCACGGATCATTAAAGAGGTAAAAAAAGAGTGTGAAATTAGCTTCCAGCCTTGTATTTATATAAACATATACCACAACACAATTTCTTCTTCTTTCTATCCCTCTTCTCTCTCTCCTTAGGCGCCGCCTGTGGTAGATAACGCTGCCGATTCGCGATGGAAACCATCGACTGTTTCTTTATTACCGTTTTTCCGCGTTTTCCATTGTGCGTGAACGTTTCACATAATATTAAATAGTGTTGTTTGCCATTTTAAAGATAATACAAAATCAACATTGTGATAAATAACGTGTTTGGTTTTTATTAAAAAGTCCTCCAATTTAGAACGTTGAAATTTAATATTTAGCTACGTCACGTGTTATGAATGAAATAGAGGCACGTTACGGGAAATTGGTTGCATGAAAAACATTTTTTTTAAATATAAGTGGTAACAACTTTGAAGTATAACAGATTCCTTATTTGGATTCTTGGCAGTGGATATAGGCTCATATGCCATGCCTGACTATTACTTTTCCTTTCGCTTGACGGCTTGAATAAATATAATTTCAAGGCTCTCCCATGGCAAGAATCCAAATAACTAATGATAGCATCTTGTCATCCTGTCATGCATACAATGCAGTAAAAATGCACTTTAACACGTCTAGCAGTATGAACTTAATTATTATGCTAATGTCTATGTCACATAACATGCACAATGCATATACATCAGGCATGACAGTAAACATTGTGGCTTTCTAGGCTATTGTTTTTTTGTATTATATTTACACGAGCATATTTATGTTTTACGTATATTGCCTATTGATGCTGCCTTGTTGGTTAGAGATTAGATCATGGCGGGGATTTCTTTATTTTACACTGTCCCGTTTTAACGGGATGACAGTAGGGTAAGTATGAGGTTTGGTGCACCCTAGAACCGGTTTAAACCCCCCCAGTGGCCTACTTTGCCACTGACCGTTCGTGTTTGTGATGTAGTTTGCATTTATTATTACTTTTGCCTTTTGTTTGTCTGTTTGCGTGTTTGTTTCTGTGTTTTGTGGTTGACTGTCCTCCTTGAATGCTACTTTCCCTGCCCGCTATTTTCATACTTATCCATGTTCGTTTCTCTAGAGTCTTTAGAGCTTGTAGCCGTGTTGAGGACTTTAGTATTCGTAATATGTGTATAAATAAAAAGCTACTCCAGCAGGGCTACCGTTATCATAAACGTTTGCTACATTTTATTATCGTAACCCTGATCTACTTTTAAAATACAAAAATAATTTAAGAACGCTTCTTTTACAAAGACTATCACAATCTGACTTCTATGGTGATGTGATTTACAAACTTCGTAAGAACCTTGGTCATCATCACTTTCATACAATATTCTTAAACTTTTTAACAAGTTTATCAACATAGATTATGCAATGCATGTTTAACGGTTGACCGTTGAAAAATGTATTTGAATAGTTTATGTTAATTATATTGCCATCTTGTTAACTGTTAACTGTTAATTACAATATTGTTAGGACGGACCTTTATTAATGTTGGAAGAACTTGTGGCCCAACCCTTTTTCTTGTACATAGAAGAAAAGCAATAAAATATGTTTAAAGTAAAGTAACGGTTGACCCATTTAAAGTTCGCCTCTATGCTGTCCACTTTGATTGTGCGTTGACCGGTCAGAATGTGGACCCTATGATGACGTCTACCTAAATCCTTATAGGAAGATAGCGTTGACGTTTTCTTTAATCGTGTCTTGTCGTACCCTTAACGGTTTGTTCTCTTGTAGCTCTGGCTTCTGCCAAGTCAATGAGTACTTCTGTGTGACTTTCTAGGCTTTTGTTTTTATATTATGTATGCATGATCATTGATGTGTTTTACTTATATTGCCCATTCATGCTGCCTTTCTAGAGTATATAACCTGGAAGGGATATCTTTATTACACTGTCCTTTTCCAGTCTGGATGACAATAGGGTAATAGTGAGGTATTTTGCCACTAACCGTTCCAAGGCGGTATCCCTATTGTCAACCTTTATTTATCTTTAAAGTTTTTCTTTGTTTCTGTTTGCGTTTGGGGTTCACTGTCTGTCTTCCTTTTCGGATTTTTATCTACTTTTATTACATTTTTGATAAATTTGTTTTTTTTAATTTAAGGTGGTAGCCCTATTGTCAACCATTTTGTGTTTCTGATGTCTTATTTGTCTTCTTTCATTCCTCTTTAAATTTGTTCTATGTTTCTGTGTGTGTTTATGGTTGACTGTCGTCCTTGAATGCTGCTTATCCTGTTCGATTTTTATATCTATATTTGCACTTAAAACTAGGCAGAGATGTTGAACAGGAAAATGAAAACATACACGGAAAATACAAAGAAGTAAAGTATGCGACACTGCAACCATAAACGGGTTGACAATACGAGTAATGTCTTGGAACGGTCACAGGCAAAAAGGTAGTATTACTAGGATAGATTCTGTCGGCTTAAGATTAGTATTACAAATGTTGAAAAGAAAGGGTTGGTTATGTGCGATATATCAGCCAGATAACTTGTGATGATAATGAAGTCTTTGATGACATCCGCCTGAGTATCTTTTGAAAGACTTAACACAACATATCTTGCATAACAATATAAAAACAAATATGCGACCAGCTGAACAGATAGTACCCATTCGGGTACAAACGATTTGTCCTTGCAAATAATTCTGTACCTGATGGAAATATGTATCAACTACGAATATAAGTGCGTAATTGTATAAACTGCCATTAGTAAAAAGCCTTAAAGTTGTTAGGCTAAACATGTACTTTTTCCCTAGCAAAGACTTTTTGAATAAAAACAAGCAGCTAAACGTGTATATTGATGTTGTACATCTATATACCTTGGAAAAGTCATGTTTAACTGATCAAACTAAATAAAACCAGTTACCCTACTAACATTGCAACTTTTAATAATGATTTAATGAAAAATTACCAAAATAGTCCTACCGAAAATGAGGAAAAACAACCTATAGAAACCACAGCACCCAAACGTAATCGCACTCAATCAAATGACAGTTAAATAGCAAAGAAGAAGACGATATTCAACATAAAAAGTGGCGAAGAAAGGCTTATTGACTTTGGAACGACAAACGTCAAGGACGAAAGATTCATCTACTTTCATAATATTCTGAACGGTCAAATCTAAGTAATGCACTTGTATATGTTCATTTCATACAATCTAGATACCGTAGGCTAGTGGGAAAATTATCGAATAATTGTCTGACATTCAGACATTCAGACAATTTAAATCGTCGACACAGTGACGATTTACCATTGCCACCCACTAAGAAAATAACATTATCAGAATTCTGAGAAGGATGTGACGCAGTCAGTTTGATAAATGAGGCATTTTTCCTGAAATAAAGATTATCTTTATCGGTTTGGAAATATAAATTGTAATAATTATAAATATTGTTTTACGGAAGAATGCAATATTTCCTTATAATAACGTTGTTTATATACTCTTAACAGGCAAGTATGGTATCTTTCATATTTCCAGAACTCGGTTTTATGGAGTCTGTTCATGAGAGGTAATGTCAAGTGCAACACCTCTCACGCCTCCTAGCACCGTCTTAAGCGATAATCTACTTTAAAGCCACGAGGATTGGGCTTGGTGATACCAAAAGAACATTAAGTATTAACACTACTGATCTGTAGCCGGAGTGTACATGATTGTGTTCAATTGCTCTATATAAAACAATGTGGCAAATACAATTACTAGTCTTCATTGCTGAAATTATGGGTCGCGTTCTATTGGGGCTACCTCCTAAGGCCTTCAAAATAAAAAGAACCTGATTGACTGACTGCAGACGTTTTTCAAGAGAGCTCTTTGCCCGTTCTTATTGGTTAATAAGTTTGATTGATCAATTATTCTAAGAAATTAACCAGACTACTGATGTAAACAGTTATGCAAAAATACGGATAATTAAATTGAAGAATACAATTCGTCAAAGTATTGTTTAGTATATGATGCATAGTTAATGAATATTCACGTAATTCCATTTAACCAATACAATCTAAATGTTTACGTAGTTGGTTCTTCCTTATTAGACCGTGAGCCATACACTTTTTTGTTACCATCTCAAGGGACAAATTCTTACTAGTACCATGTTATTGAGAACCTTGTAGAGAAACAAAAAATCCATGATAGAAGTGTGAACAGGGTAGCTGATTGTTGTTATTAGAGTTATCTCCCCCTTTTAAGCAAAACTCTTGTTTCTTTAAAAAAATCGTTTTCGCTGAAACTAGAAGAGCTACAGGTCTAACATTTTGCATGTATTATACATGTAGGGTCCTCTACCAAGTATTTATAAAATGGTGACCCAAGGGTCAAATATGGCCCAGCCCCGGGGGTAACATTTTTTCATACAGTTATATAGGAAATCTTTAAACATAAATAATTTTCTCTAAAACTGTAAGAGCTAGAGGTCCCATATTATGCATGAAGCATAAGCGTATGGTCCACTAGCAAGTTTGTTAAAATGTTGACCCTGGGGTCATATCTGGCTCCGACCCAGGGGTCATATATTTACATAGAGTCATATAGAAACATCTTTAAAATCTCTTCTTTAAAAAAAACAAGAGACAGAGGTCTATTATTTTGCATATTGTACAAGCTTATGGTTCTCTACCACTTTTGTTCAAATCGTGACTCTGTGTCCAACTATGGCCCGGTTCTGGGGTTATTAAATTGAATTGAACTGGGTTTTAAGGTGCACCAACACATGAAAGGTTATATGGCGCCTAACAGGCATGAACATGCCAGGCTCATCTTCCATGTACATCGAGATAACATACGGAGAATGGGCCTAGGACCTTCTCACCCTGAACTGCAGAGTTGCTGCAAATTCTATTGTAGACACCCCATTTACGCTGTAGCCACGTTTATTATTTTCTGCCACTGCTCCTAGTGATGTGAGCGGGATGGCACCTGAAACAATGCAGGGGTCATGATGAAGACCTTTAATGAGCATGAACAAAAAATGACAAAATGAATATGAATGAGGGGGGGGGGGAGGGGGTGGGGTCCTACCCCTCTGCATGTGATGGTGTGTTTGCAGTGGTTGTATTCTAACCTGGCAACCATACGGCGTGGGGGTTCTGGGCTTAAAGTTTTACAGAGAGTTATATAGGAAAGTCCATAAACATATTAATTTCTGATACTACAAGAGCTAGAGGTCTAATACGATGCATGTAGCATAAGAGTATCGATCTCTACCAATTTATTTTGTTCAATGGTGATCTTATGGTCAAATTTCGCCCGGTCCCGGGGGTCACATATTTACATAGAGTTATGCAGGAACGTCTATAAACATCTTCTCTGAAACTACAAGACCTAGAGGTGTAATAAGCTATATGTAGCTTAAGATTATTGTCCTGTACCAAATAATTTAAATGGTGTCCCTCTTGAATCAAGCCTGGAATCAATTTTGGCCCTGTCCCGGGGGTCACGCTATAACATTGAATTATATAGGGAAACATATTCAAACAGCTTCTGATACTTCAAAAGCTAAATAATAGTTCATATGTACCATAAGCTTATGATCCTCTACCTAGTTTGTTCAAATGGCGACACTGGGGTCAAATACGGCCACTACGGGGGTCACAGTTTTACAGATTTATATAAAGAAATTGTTGTTGTTTCTTAAAACATGAGAGCACTTTGAGACAAGGCGAGTGGGTCTCTTGTTTATGGCTTGAAGTTGTACACTTTTCATAAAATCACTTCAAAAGTTTTAAGCAAACTGAAATATAAAGAGAATGTGACTTTTGATAAGGTATTCCATTATGAAGACTTAACCATGTTTACAAATCGCATATTGAATAAAACCACGAACTAAAATCACAAAGTATACCACTGCATTTTCGACACATTGCAAAAAAAAAATGTGAAAGGAAAAGAAAAGGCATTTTACGGTTTAACTCTTGATATTTAGGTGTTTGTTATACAAATTTTAAAATAACCGCCAAATTACGACAAAATTACACTACAAAAACAGTTTATCAAAACTTTATCCAGGTGTTCATCTCATATACTAATGCATATGTGTCGCTTAAAAGTATATGTTTATTCATGGGTTTTTTGTAATATCCGTAATTGAATGAGTGTAAAATGAATTATCCATTTTTTTTATGTATGGCTGGTTAATCTTTTTATATTGTATCTATAGAGTTTTGATTCTCAAACGATGTAAGTTATGTATATACCTTGTGGTCAGTAGGTTTAGAAACTATGTACATATGTTGTAAAATGAGGCTGTTGTTGGCGGGATAGCTACTTTAACTGCAGTAGCACCTGTATGTCGGATATAGTTTTTAGAGTAAACATCAGTAAACTAACCGTGATCACTAAATGTAATCTATCTCGATGCACTGGGTACCGATTTTTATCTGGAAGCGTTTATATATTTTTTATATCTTATATGTATGTTATATTTTCACCTTAAGTTATATTATTTAAATCAGATACTATGATGAACTGATTATTCTTAATTGTCCTGTTCTATCCCAAGGCATTAATTGCCAAGTTTATCAAAACAGCAATGAGCTGGGCATATATAAGGCTTGCAGGCATATTGCAACTCGACATACATGAATGCTAGATAAGACAGACCGTTGTGAACCCAACTTCTTGGATATAACCTTTATGACGGATTAACATTTTAGTTGTATGTATTTTAATGCAGTTGTATGTATTTTAATGCAGTCAGGGGGCTGGCGTGGCGCAGTCGGTAGCGCGACGGATTTGTAACCGGAGGCCCCGGGTTCAATCCTCCGTGGTGCCACTGAGCTCCGTCGGTGTGTTCTTGGGCAAGCCACTTTACCTTAGCCTCGTCCGTCGGATGGGGACGTAAACCGGGCGGTCCCGTGTATCGGTCTATCCTCCGAGCACGTTAAAGAACCATAGGATCTATTCGATAATAAGAGTAGGGCAGGTTCCCGGATTCCTATGTATCCTTCCCCTCACTCTGGGGCGGCTCTAAATAACAAATACTGTGTTGATGAGCCGTTAAACAACATTCAATTCAATTTAATGCAGTCATCCTGCTTGAGCGTATACAGCCTGTTGATGCGGGGGACTTTAAATTCAGAGGTTCAAACCTGGTTCAAACCTCACCGGAGCCAGTGAATTTTGTCGGTGTGTTCTTGGGCAAGACACTTTTACCCTCGTCCGTCTGATGGGGACGTAAACCAGGCGATGCCGTGTATCGCTTGTTTTTTTGCTCCCATTACGTTAAAGAAACATAGGTGTCTATTCGTCAGTAGGGCAGGTTCCTAAATGCATATAATCATTCCACTTTCACGCGCAAAAATAGGCTTGATGCTTACTATCCTAGGTTAATTCCATACTCTAAATCAAGTACGGAGAACATCACAACCTATGTTTAGATAAATATTCTCAGCAGGTGATATTGTAACAACTGCACCAATACTAACAAATAGTTGCCATGGTAAGTAGTTAGCACAGTGAT
This sequence comes from Cyrtodaria siliqua, assembly GCA_037043455.1. NCBI lineage: Eukaryota > Metazoa > Mollusca > Bivalvia > Adapedonta > Hiatellidae > Cyrtodaria > Cyrtodaria siliqua. The sequence goes on along the minus strand of JAWPHD010005697.1, from coordinate 64,805 downwards.
CTGGGTATCACCCTAAAAATATTTCTTCGTCGACGCCGTGTGGTTCCCGGCCAAGAATATGACCACTGCATATCCAGGCATAGGGGTAAAATTTCCCCGAATTCATGTTAATTTTGTCATTTTTGTTCATTATTTTCATCATGAAACCTGTATTGTTTCAGGTGCTACTTCAGTGGTGGCAGTGATCGTGGCTCCAGCGAAAAATGGAGTGTTTACTAGAGAATTTGCAGCAACTCTGCAGTTCTGCAGGTAAGAAGGTTCTAAGCACATTCTGCAAATTTGTATCTAGAGGTTATTGAAGAGTGAGCCGGGTCGAATGTTCATTCCTGTTGGCGCCATATAACATGTTTGTGTTGGTGCGCCGTAAAACCCCAATTCAAATCAATTCATCTTCGTCGATTCTTTTGTCAGTAACACAAAAATGGTTCGTGCAAATGCATATACTACTATTTTTACATTTTGTATGCAGAATTCTTCATTGTGTTGTATATGGGTGTGGTAATTCAGGTAAAAATCCTTAAAATATGCATAAATTGTAATTAAAAAGTATTAAAATAGACAACTTTTAAGATTTTGCGTTGCAATATGCAATGTTTAATCAGTGAAGTAATCTTATTACTTCACTGGTTTAATTCATGTATTTATGTGTAATACATAATCCAAATGTGTAATCATAATAAGTATTGCCATGACGCATACACCTAAAAAAAGACTTTTGTTAATAAACAAAACACGTTAAACCGCACAATTCCTTTATCTATAATCCTTTGGACTATGTGTTGTCTGTGCAATATATGTATATATCAGAACATGTTAATACTATTTATGTTGCAGTTACTTTGAGGAAGGCTTATACTTCCAGTTTGGCATGCGTCTCAACTTATCAGGATTACTGAACACATATGTGCAATGCCATGGACATTGCTTAGTACTTAATTTCATCAATATATCATAACAATCCCTTATTCATATTATCATATTATAATATTATTTAAATCATGTAGAAAGGTTATAAATTACTGATTCTTACAAGTTTACACATATATTGTAAAAAATATTAACTAAACTAAATGCATAAAAATGTTTCAATAGTGGGTGGGGTAAATTGACTTCTAATTTGAAGCAAAATAGAGATTTTAAACTGAATTCAGTGCTAAAAAAGAGCTTATTTACGCTTTATGTAACTCATGGAATTGTAAACTTAAGTGCATCTTTAAAAAGTACATCAATAATTATTCACACAAGCATGACATTCAAAAAATGAACATCAACAACTTATATGAAAGCGCTACAATGATAACCTATTAATGTTCGATTTTTTTTATATAAGCTACCTGTTCCAGATTGCTATCATGGAAAAATGTAATCTATATACATTGCTCTTTTCAAAAAGTGATGGTAGAATTTGTCCCTTGAGTTGGTAACAATATCGAACATTTTGGGTCCTGGCTCAAGGCCTATATCAGTATTTGTTTAAACTCACACTAGCTTTATTCTCTGAGTTGTGTTTGTTGCTTCCAAAGGATCTCCCTTATCGGTATTTGTTTTAATACGGTTTGCGTTACGCACCGACAACTGTAACTGTCGGAATATGACTATTCCTCAAAATGAAGATACGGTAATACAATGGCTTCTTCTGTTTACCTGTTTATGGTATCCAGCTTTCAAGTACATGCTATCATGGGTTTGTCTGTTATACAGTTATAATGTCAAAGATGGTGTGTATACACCAGAAATATTTACAACTGGGTTTAATACAAAGCATATAATGTAGCCCTTATGGACACTGACTTCTGAACGTTGGGTTTGCCGGATTTTTCTTACATACCGGACAAGAATGTCCGTCATTTTACCTGGGCTAGATATTTTCATCGCACCCTAGGGTCGAGATTAAATTCACGCGCACATCAATATCCGGTATGCATAAAAACATGCAAAACGTTAGTAGCTGGCGGCGTCAAAGCACAACATGTCTGTGATATGCAAGAAAAATAATATAGCATGAGTATTCGGTTTAGATGGGGAAATTTCAACCCTTGGTATAAGTGTTTTAATCAGAACCTCGGCAGTGCCTCGGTTCCGATAAAAACACTTATACTTCTGGTTGGAATTCCCTTTCTTCAAAGATTACCCATGAAAAATTCTTATAATCTTCATATGCTTGGACAAATATACCTTCATAGTGTCTCATCGATACATATTATAAAAATAATTCAACTTTATTCTTTATAAATGTTATTAACATGATTTACAAAATTACTTTTTATCATAGCTTTTTATCTAAATTGGCAACACGTCTTTTCTTTTCGTTAATAATAAAACATATAGTACGATATGGGTCCCTTTAACAAATGTCTTGCGTCCTCTATGAACCATTTGGTGATCAAAAGTCGAAATAAAATTGCATTGGCAAGTACATGTGTATGTGTAAAAACGCTTTTCAGTATTTATTGACATTCGCACCAGCGTTTGTTTAGTGTAGTGTGGTGGCTGTAAAATGTCGCCCAGACCACAAATCAGTAATCTTTCCTCTTTGATTGTGACCGGACAGGCTGTGGACCCTATTGCAACGTCTACCTAAAGCCCAAAAGGACAGTGACGATTGATGTTTGTCTGCAGTCTTGTCTTGTCGTGCCCTCGATGGTTTCTTCTCTTGTTGCTCTGGGTTCTGCCAAGTCAATGAGTACTTCTTTGAGGCTTTCTAGGCTATTTCTTTTTCATTTATATATACACGAGTGTTTTGCTTATATTGCCTATTAATTTTGCCTTGTTGGTTAGAGAATAGTTCATGACGGGGATTTCTTTATTTAAACTGTCCCGTTTTATTGGGTTGACAGTAGGGTAAGTGTGAGGTTTGGTGCACCCTAGAACTCCCAGCGGCAGTTTTGGCCACTGACCGTTCCAAGGCGGTAGCCATATTGTCAATCCTTTTGTGTTTGTGGTGTCTTATTTGGCCTTTTGTTCATCTTTAAGTTTGTTCTTTGTTTCTGTGTGTGTTTGTGGTTGACTGTCGTCCGTGAATGCTGCTTTTCCTCTTCGATTTTTATATCTATATTTATTTTCCAATGTTAAAGGAGAACATGATTGATTATTATAATTACTCTTTTTTCTATTAAACATAGGGTCTTATAAGTTCATCAACTCATAAGGATTGTATTAGTCAGAAATCAAGCCATCAGCAGCATTCTTCATTTAAGAAACCCTCTCACTTGTATCATTTTGCAACGCACTGCATGCGTGGTGGTGGACCATTTACAGTTCGCCACTGATCTTTCCTCTTTGATTGTGCGATGACCGGAGAGACTGTGGACCCTATGACGACGTCTACCATTTTTTTGCCACTGACCGTTCCAAGGCGGTAGCCCTATTATCAACCCGTTGTTGTTTTTGATGTCTTACTTGTCATTTTATTTATCATAAAATGTGTTCTTTGTTTCTGTGTGTTTTTGTGGTTGACTGTCGTCCTTGAGTTCTGCTTTTCCTGCTCGAATTTTATATCCATATTTATTGCTTACTTGTTCTTTTGGAACCATCAAGCCAACTTTATTAATAATTCCGCTACTTAAGGCGGTGGTTTATGTGGTAAGGGGGCGTGAGGGGTTTATTATAAAAAAACAATTCAGAATAAATACATATTTAAGACACATCTTTTCATTAGTGCTCCAATCACGTTTACATTTGTCCTTAGTGCTCCAAGCACATTTTTTCATAAATAGTATTGTTTTTTATTTTGTCAGAAAATAAAACCACGATACATGTAATTGATTTCGAAATTTATAAGCAATTAAAATCCATAATTATGAACAAGTTCCGGAACACAAAAAATCGGTCACATAAAATCGGCGTAATGGAACCGTAAAGATGTAAGGAAGACTTTCATATGTTGATATGTTTGGTAGAAGTTAATGTATTAACGCTGCCATTAATCCCTGCGATGTGACATATTTATGATATAAAGGAATCCCTTTTTCCCTAGTGACAACGTTTAATGCTACAGTTCTGATGGTAAACAATGTTAACATTTACATCATCACAAAAGTCATTGTTATAATTTGAATGTCGTAAAACTTATATTCATTGCACGAGTCGGAGTATGATGTTCATACCACAGTATGTGCCATTCAAAACAGCTCTTATACAAACACTTATGGCTGATATTATGCAATACGTGAACATACATAAACGGTGCCCGATGGTGACAGTTCATATCAATGTTAACATAGGTTCGTGACAGTCCAACAGGTGGTCGAATATTGTTATACTCTGCTGAAAAGCAAAAATTCTAATTTAAGTGAACTGCTTGGTCAAACTGGTAATGAAAAACAATTGTATTGTCCTTCGCCATGATCTATTGTATCATGTTTTACTTCTATTTATCTGTCTCTTAAATTCCACGTATTGCTTTCAAGCGGATAAATTGAAACAAAATACGGTTTAAAAAGGTAATACATAACATTAAACAGGTGTGTACTTGGGAGACCTTTGCTATCCTATTTAATAGCAAATTTACATTTTAGGTGTAATGCTGTGCAAGCTACACACGGGTCAATAACACCGAGTCTGTTGCTTTTTCCGATTAGTGTGTGTGTGTGTTTGTGTGTGTGTGTGTTGCAGCCACGGGATACACATTTATTTATTTATTGACCCTTTTGTACATCCGTGAGATATATTTTTTTTATTTTGAATGCCTGTTTTTGGTCGACTGTGTTCTGTGAATGCTGTATTTCTTGTTCGATATTTATTCCAAATTTAACATAACATCCAGAAATAGTCCAAACGGAATTTTTATACACACTTTCTTAAAATTAAAAGTTGCACAATCGAATGTTGATTGTCTCAGTTGTCTAAAGTAGTAAAAGTAGTTTGCGTACTTCATGTGATCGTTAAACCTCAAAATACGCCTATTTCAAAATAATGATATATGCGTCTCACGGCTTTTCTCGTCTCAGATATATGTAGGAACAAACAAATTGTACTGTCAACGTAGACGAGGTATAAGGTAATAAAGATTCCCCAATCTTTATGTTAATGGAATGGAAAGAGCAAATTATTTGATGTGACGGGTTAACCAACTTTGAAAGATCCTTGGCCATGATCACTTTCAAAGAAACTTTTTTTTTAAACTTGTTTAACAGATTTTAAATGTTGTTCTGACCTTATCATAGTGCAACGCACTGTATGTTTAGGCGTTGACCCATTTACAGTTCGCTAGTTAGATTTCCTCTTTGATGACTATGATCATTCATGTTCGACGTTTATTTCCACGTTTAGGTAACTGAATGTTAGTTAACAAGAAATGTCACTGTAAGTGACAAATACCTCAAAGTTGCTTTGACCTTTGACCTCTAAGTTTGACCTTGACCTTGGAGCAACGGACCTGAATTTTGCGCGCGACACGTTGTGTTGTTGTTGTGAGCGGACAAGATTTGACGTTTAACTCTAAGTTTGACCTTGACCTTGGAGCCATGGACTTGGATTTTGTGCGCGACACATCATGTTGTTGTGTTGAGCATGTGTGCTTATTTATTTCAAAATCAATTAAGAAATGCCAGAGTTTTAGACCGGACACATTTTGACATTTGACCTCTATGTGTGACCTTGGCCTTGGAGCTACGACCTGAATTTTGTGCGCGACACATCATGTTGTTGTGCTGAGCACTTGTGTTAAGTTATTTCAAAATCCTTCAAGAAATGCCAGAGTTATAGACCGGAAACTATTTGACATTTGACCGCTATGTATGACCTTGACCTTGGAGCAACGGACCTGGATTTTATGCGCGTCGCATCATGTTGCTATGGTGAGTACTTGTGCTAAGTTATTTCAAAATCCGTCAGGGAATGCCGTTGTTATTGACCGGACACGATGTGACATTTGACACCTTAGTGTTATCTTGACCTTTAAGCCATGGACCTGGATTTTGTGCGCGACACGTCGTCTTGTTGTGGTTTGCACTTCTGCCAAGTTATTTGAAAATCTGTCCATGAATGAGTTATTAACCGGACACTATCGTCCGGACGAACAAACGAAAGGACTGACGGACAGACAGTGCGACTACTATATGCCCTTCGGTGGCATAATATTTAAAAATAAAATTCCCATCCTGTCACACAACAATAAATCACGCTCCACTAAATAATGGTCTCATATTGACCCGCTGTGCATTGGTCCTTAAGTATTACGTGACCCACTAGTTACCTACTTAATACTTGCTATGAATGTTGGTTTGTGGTTAAATTCCCTTGATATATGTCAGAAAAAAATATTTTTTACCCTTTGTATTTAATTTTACTTATTTCACCCTCTTCTATTACGTTTGGTGAGTTGATTTCATAGTTTCTTTTTTTCGTGTTTTTTTTTCAAATATTTAAACGTTGTTTAATGTTGAATGGTATTTTACGTCATTTTCAGCACATTTTTAGGCTGTTTATGATGGTCGATTTGTTCGTGGTGTATGCAAACCGCCAACCTTGACCTGGATAGAACTAGTTCCCGGTTCATTATTCGAATCTAACTGAGAACCAGGAACTGGGAACTAGGAAATGGTTCCTGGTTCCTCCATATAGATTTGAGCCCAGTGAGAAATTGAATACTATCACCTTGATTTTCATATTGATTTTCATATTGCACATGCTCCAATTTCATGGAAAACGACATGCGATGTTATAAAATCGGTAAAATAAAAAAAAGTCGGATGTTCATTTCCGTCTGAAAAAGGTTGACCGTTACATATTTAAAATTAATAATACAACAAATATTTCTGTTCAAAAAAGTAAATAGTTATATTGATAATCACTTCAGATGCTTGAAATGTTAATCCAATTCATACTTTCTTAAATATATTGACATAAATTCAAGATGGCAGCCTCGCCCTCACCGGAGAGGAGATTTCAGTGTTTTCTAAACGTATTCGTTTTTTTCAAGAGCTTGTACTCGGGTTGAGGACGTTTTGAGACCTATGACAGCTCTGGGATTAATTTAAATTGGTCTATAAAACATTCAGGAAACGTTCGTGATAATTTTGGCAATAAACGTCAAGTTTCATCTACAAGCACTTATTACTTCTCTACACTATATACAACTTTACCAAATCACCTTAGCAAAGATAATCTGATTTATTTTATTCAAAGATCTTTCACTAGAGAATAAACTACATTTTTGGACTGTAATAATATTAAAGTTTATAATACTAACGGCAGTTTGGAAAATTACACTATGTGTTGATATCACTATGGGTACGAACTGTGCACCCCCTTATAGTAGATTTGTTTTTTTATTTCTATGAAATAGATTTCATATCGAGTCTTTCACCAGACGGCAAGTCAGATGTTATTGAAGCCTTAAATGACACCTCTCGGTATCTCTCGGTATCTGGATGACGTATTGAAAATTGACAACCCTTTCTTTTCTACAATGGTTAATAATATATACCCTAAAGAACTTCAACTTAACAAAGCTAATATTTCTGATACTAACGATTCTTTTCTCGATTTACATCTCTCCATTGAACATGGTGAAATAATTAGCAAAATATATGACGAGAGATGATTTTAATTTTGATATTGTTAATTATCCCCATTAAGCTTAGGATGTTTCCCGAAGATCTTCTTAAGGGATCTATGCGTCTCAACTTATTCGTGTTTCTAGAGTTTGTACTCGAGTTGAGGACTTTAATATTCGTAATCTGTGTATAACTAAAAAGCTACGCCCTCAGAGCTACCCTTAACATAAACTTCGTAAACCTTTGCAAAACTGTATTATCGTTACCCTGATCTTCTTTCCAAATATAAAGTTAATTTAAGAACTCTTTTGCGACAAGGACTATCACAACATGACATATGGTAACTTGATTTACAAACTTCGTAAGATCCTTGTTCATGATCACTTTCATTCTATTTTTATTAAACTTGTTAAAAGGTTTTTCAAAAGAGGTTATGCCCCCGTCATTTTGCAACGTACTGCATGCTTGGTGGTTGACCCATTTACAGTTTGTCATTTAGTTGTGCGATGATTGGATTGGATTGAATTGGATTTTATAGTCGCACCAACAGCTAAGGTCATATGGCGACTTTCCAGCTTCTATTGGTGGAGGAAGACCCCAGGTGCCCCTTCGGGCAATTTTCGTGCACGGGCGGGCACCTGGGTAGAACCACCGACGTTCCGCAAGCCAGCTGGATAGCTTCCTCACATAAAGATTCCTAGGCCCCTGAGGGATCGAACCTACAGCGGTGAGGGGCAAGTGATTTCAAGTCAGAGACGTTAACCACTCGGCCACGGACGCCCCTAGTTGTGCGATGACCGGAAGGGCTGTGGACCCTATGATCTACCTAAAGCCCAAAAGGACAGTGACGTTTGATGTTTGTCTGCAGTTTTGTGTTGTCGTGCCCTCAATGGGTTGTTCTCGTGTTGATCTGACTTCTGCCAAGTCATTCTTTGTGGCTTTCTATGCTACTGTTTATTGTATTGATATATACACAAGATTCCTTGGGTTTTACTTATATTGCCTATTAATGCTACCTTGTTGGTTAGAGAATATTTCATGGCGGGGATTACTGTATTTACATTGTCACGTTTTATTTGGATGAGGGTAATGTAAGTGTGAGATTTGGTGCACCATATAATCTGGCCAGTCAAATTTTTGCCAGTGACTGTTCCAAGGCGGTAGCACTATTGTCAACCATTTTGTGCTTGTGACGTCATATGCCATTATTCCTTATCAACATTTCCATTCATGTTTGTCACTTGTACTGATGTTTGTAAAGCCTTATCTTTTCTTCTGGATAACATCTTTATAAGATACGGTAAAACTATTTACCGCCAGATTGTTGGTATTCCTATGGGTACTAACTGTGCGCCACTTGTTGCAGTTTTGTTTTTGTACTGCTATGAAAGAGATTTTATTTTGAGTTTGTCACCTGCTAGCCAGGGTGAAATTAATGATGCATTTAATAATACTTCTCGGTATCTTGATGACATACTCAATATTGATAATCCGTTCTTTGCTCATATGGTTACTGACATTTATCCACCAGATCTCACGTTGAATAAAGCCAACACTTCGGATACAGTAGCAGCATTTCTCGATCTTCATCTCTCGATTTCAAAAGATTGTATTCATACTAAAATCTATGATAAGATGATAAGAGAGATGATTTCAATTTTAACATCGTTAACTATCCACACCTGGATAGAGATGTACCTCGTGCTACCTCATACGGGGTGTATATCTCCCAGCTCATTCGATTTGCTAGAGCGTGTAATGATGTTATAGACTTCAATGATCGAAATCAAGTTATTACAAGTAAACTTCTTCAGCAGGGTTTTAGTTATCACAAACTACGTAGATCTTTCTCTAAATGCTACCGCCGCAATGAAGGCCTGCTGGAAAAGTACAACACCAACCTTAAAACACCTCTGCGACTAGGCATATCACAACCCTCATTTTATGGAGATGTGGTCTATAAACTTCGAAAGTTAAAGGGGTCTGACGGGTTTCCTGACCGCTTTACAAATTTAATCAGGAAGTTCTCAGAAAAGGATATAACCCTTTGGTTTTACAGCGCACTGCATGTTTAGTGATTGATCCCTCTACAATCAGTCATTACGCTTCACTTTTCACTTGTGCGTTGACTGGACTAGCTCTTGGGACTCTATGATTGTACCTTCTGAAACCCCAACTAAGGGAGGTGGGTGCATGAGCTTTTGTCCCTCGTGTTTTCTGGTCGTACCCTAGATTGGTTTTCTCTTTAGCTGCAACTACTATGATTGTTCAGTACGATTCTGGATACATCCTGAGATGTTTATTTTTTTTTAAAAAAAAATATGTGTTTCTTTAGTTAGTTTCTCTGGATGTGGACTTTATTGTTAGAGAATTCCTTTTGATGGGATGTAGTTTTGTTTACACTGTCTTGTCTATTTGGGCGCTGAAGACAGGATAATACCGAGGGTCTGACCAAAACTGTTTATCAACATCACAAAAAGTGCTGGATGGTATCAGGTAAAATATTGCAAAGTCTGCGTTACTATCTAGAACGTTCCTTTTCGTCGTCAAGTATGCTAATGCCAGTTTACATATAACTTACAAAATATCTAAGCAATTTTTCGTTTACACTTTCGTGTTTCAAAACATCTGAACACATCATTTTGCTGTTGACGTAATCCCCTGATCATTTTCATTTGACATACTAAAGATTAACTGCTTTATAATCGACAACCTTTTACAAGTATAACATAAACTAGATATATCGTTAATAAAATATGCCCTTTCCTTTGAATAAGTATTAGGGTAATTCGTGTTGATATGATACGAGGGCATAATGGGTTCGGACGATAACCGGATAGATTTGATTAATTTAATATAACCACGTAGTTTGTAATAACAGTAATAAGACCTTCATATTCTTAGAAATTAGACCTTATATCATATCGATTATTAAAGATCTATTTTAGTAACAGAATACATGTTTTGTTTATGGTTAAATGGTCCGTAATTAATAAAATCGCTCTTGCATACCATCTTCTATAGAACAAAAAGAATGAACCTCCGACTTTGTTTTGTTCTCTTATTGGTTGGTCTGGCTTTTGCCAACTCATTGAGTACTTGTTTATGGCTTTTAAGGCTTTTTTATATTCAAATTTACATCATCATTTATGTGCCTATTAATGCTGTCTTGTTGGTTAGAGAATATAACATGGCGGGAATATCTCTAATTACACTGTCCCGTTTTACAAAAAGAAAATGGCAATACGGTATTTTTTTTTTGCTTTATATGCGTGATCCTGATTGACTGTGGTCCTTGAATGCTGCATTTCCTCTTCTACTTGTATTATCTTGATTATCTTGTTTACATAAAAGAGTGAGATTGCTGCCATAAAATCGGTTTCCCATGGACGTACTTCTCTTCAAAAAGGCTTAGGTAATCTGTTTCAATTTTGTTTTATTACATCGCTTCCAAAATTAACTACGTCTTTGACAATGTAACATGTTTGTTCAATAGCAGAGTATATTTATTATCTGTCTGGTAAATTCTGCGAATCCAAGTAGTTTTGACAGAAATTTATCAACATCAATCATTCCTAGCCGTCCAGATTTCGGGTCCTGTTTTAAAGTTGCTATTTTTATTTATCAAATAACATGGCGTCTGGGAGTGCAGTAAAGACATGACATTTCTCGTAATACACTAGTGTATTACAGATGCAAATGAGGACCGTATTACTGTGTTACTATGGTATTACTATGGTATATCATACGGTACGTTCAGACGCCTTAAATTATTTATCATTATTTGAAATCTTACTTCATAAAATGAACGTTAGTAACGTTAAATTTGGTTGATGGTGTCGCATTATTTGTAAGGCGAACGCATTTACAACCGCGTAACGTAGCAACGTCGTGTAAACAACAAAACGACGTCATGATTTGCCTTACAAATTGCCGCCGTATATAAGGACAATTGACAACATTAAAGCGAAACTATCACGTCGTAGGTGGGTTATGTGATAAACAGAATCTTACATTTATGACTGTGTGTTATTGACTTTAATAAACTCGATGGATACAAAGATAGGATACTCGACAAGAGCCTCGTATCCTATCATTTTATCCAACTCGTTTATTAAAATCAATAATACACAGTCACTCATATATATTTTGCATTATACCAAAGAAAGAAATATAAAAAGATCGGACATGGAAAGTAGCATTCAAGGAAAAGTTATGAAAGTAGATATAAAACGGGAACATACGAGGACCACAGTCAACCAAAACACGCATGACACAAACAGCAATGGTAATGCCATCACAAACACAAGCATGTTGAATATAGTTCTACACGTACCAGCTTGGATAGGGAAGTGGCCAAAAGACCGCTGGGGTTTACGTAAGGTTGTTGAGTTTATCTAACCGCATGCTTACCCTAGCTAGTGTCATCCTGTTAAAACGATACATTGTAAATAATAATATGTCACCATGCAATATCATTCTCTAACAAAGCAGGCAGCATTAATAGGCAATATACGCATAACACAAATATAGTCACGCATATATGAATATAAAAACAAAAGCCTAGAATGCCACAAGCAAATATGCAATGACTTGGAAGAAGCCAGGGCAACAAGAGAATAAACCATTAAGGGGACGACAAAGAAACCATAGTGGAGAACTGCAAATGGGTCCACCACTAAATATGCAAAGCTTTGCAAAATGATATGTTCATAATCTTCTTTGATAATTTGTTTAACAAGTTTAAAATCGATAGTACTAAATATTTCATGACCAAGTAGTGTACGAAGTTTGTAAATCACGACACCATAGAAGTCAGGTTGTGATAGCCCTTGTCACAAAATTGTTTTTAAATTACTTTATATTTTAAAAGCAGATTAGGGTTACGATAATATCGTTTTGCAAAGGCTTTTGTTAACGGTAGCCCTAATGGAATAGCTTTTTAGTGTTATAGAAATGTTACGAATATTAAAGTCCTCAAACTTCGTATGTGTCGTGTTTGGCCGTTTCCAAAGGTCCCCTCTCATACTCTTTTGACTACAAGCTCTAGAAAAACGAATAAATTGAGAAATGTATATCACCACAAGACGTTGCTCTGGGAACATCCCAAGTAGGGATAATTAACGATATCGATTAAAATCATCTCTCTTGTCATACATGTTGCTTATTATTTCTCCATTTGCAGTTGAGAGATGCAAAACGGGAAAAGAAATTTCAGTATCGGATCAAAAGAGGTATCATTAACGGCTTCGATGACTAATGGTTATTATCTGACGAAAGACTCCAGGTTAAATCCATTTCATAGCAATACAACAACAAGTCTGAGACACGAGGTGCATCGTACCCATAGCGTTAGAACCAAGTGTTCTATAAACTAACCTGACGAAAATAGTATCTAAGAATATAAGTGATTCACAAACTCCTTGGCAAAATTAGATATAAAAAGCGAAAGGAAAAGTAGCATTCAAGGACGACAGTCAACCACAAACACACACAGAAACACGGAACAACTTTAAAGATGAATAAAAGGCCAAATAAGACATCACAAACACAAAAGTGTTGACAATAGTGCTACCGCCTTGGAACGGTCAGTGGCAAAAAAGGCCGCTGGGGGTTTAAACCAGGTTCTAGGGTACACCAAACCTCACACTTACGCTACTGTCATCCCAATAAAAACAGGACGTTTAAATAAAGAAATCCCCTCCATGAAATATTCTCTAACCAACAAAGCAGCATTAATAGACAATATAATGAAACACAAAGAAATATAAAAAGATCGGACAGGGAAAGTAGCAATCAAGGAGGTCAGTCAACCACAAAACACAGAAACAAACAAGCAAACAAACAAACAAGAAGGCAAAAGTAATAATAAATACAAACGACATCACAAACACAAAAGGGTTGACAATAGGGCTACCGCCTTGGAGCGGTCAGTGGCAAAGTAGGCCACTAGGGGTTGAAACCGGTTCTAGGGTTCACCAAACCTCACACTTGCCCTACTGTCATCCCATTAAAACAGGACAGTGTAAATAAAGGAATCAAGAAGAAAAACAATAGTATAGAATTGAACAAAGAAGGTATTCTGATTATGTACTTATATATGAAACTTGACGTTTATTGCAAGTTGTATCAAGAACATCTGAATTTGTAATAGATCAACATAAATTAATTTCAAAGTTTTTATAAGCTTAAGCACAATATATATATCGTGTGACGTGACAGAACTTTAACGACAGAATGACAACAAGTTAAACGTTTGAGGCTGTTTGTACTTGTGCGACGGACTATACTTAGATACAAAACGAGCTTACGAATATCCCAACCTGACTTCTATGGTGATGTGATTTATAAACTTCGGAAGATTCTTGGTCATGATCACTTTCATACTATCTTTGTTAAACTTAAACAGTTTATCAAAAGAGGTTATGACCCTATCATTTTGCAACGTACTGCATGCTTAGTGGTGGATCCTTTTACAGCTCGCCACTATGCTTTCCTCTTTAATTGTACGATGACCGGACAGGCTGTGGACCCTATGATGACGCTTACCTAAAGCCCATTGTGACTGTAGCGTTTGATGTTTGTCTATGATCTTTCTTGTCGTGCCCTTAATGGTTTATTCTCTTGTTGCTCTGGCTTCTGCCAAGTCATTGTGGCTTTCTAGGCTATTGTTTTTTTGTTTTATATTTAAACGAGCATATTTGTGTTTTACTTATACTATTGATGCTGCCTTGTTGGTTAGAGATTAGATCATGGCGGGGATTTCTTTATTTACACTGTCCTGTTTCAATGGGATGACAGTAGGGTAAGTGTGATTTTTGGTTCACCCTAGAACCGGTTTAAACCCAAAATGGCCTACTTTGCCACTGACCGTTCCAGGGCGATAGCCCTATTGTCAACCCTTTTGTGTTTGTGATGTCGTTTGCATTGAATATTACGTTTGCCTTCTTGTTTGTCTGTTTGCGTGTTTGTTTCTGTGTTTTGTGGTTGACTGTCCTCCTTGAATGCTACTTTCCCTGTTCGATCTTTTTATATTTCATTATAAGGTTGCTTGAGTAATCTGAGAATCAGGTACATATTTGGAAGTTTCTTTTTCTTTTCGTCTATCGAAAGCATGCAGAAAACACAACGCGTTACTACATATGGTTTAAATCGTATAAATGAAGAATTATTAACTGGAATATATATTGATGACGCAGAGTGCAACCGAAGCGTAACATTTTAAGATTTGTTTAAATTATAGATGAATACCGTTACGTGAAAAGCGAGATAATGGTCAGTAAGCGATTATTACAGATACTAAGTATACTAGTATCAACAGTATATGATGTGTTGTGTAGATGTCATTGTGTCGCATTGTAGTAAAATGTAAAGGTAACGTATAATAATTCCATCCACAATGGTATTAGCATGGTGTATTTTGAGATCACGCACAGGATATATAACGTACATGCGATTATTGTTTACTACGTTTCCTAAACTCTAAACATAATATAGCATGGCGGAATGTGTGATTCTGTAATGCCCGTTGATTGTCTAAGAATCGCTTCTTATTTATTTTTATGTACTCCTGTTTTCTTATAATATATGTATGTAATAAAATAGTCATATCGTCGTGTCTCTTACAGTAAGTAATGGATTTGATCACATACATGCCTATAAATATGTCGTTTTTGAATATAGCCTAGCTAGTTATATAAACCAGGACTTTGTGGCCGGGCAATACAGTTTTATCACACGGGTGAACTAAAGGGTAAACAAATGTTATATCGGGGAAATGACCGGATTTTCATATCGATCTTTTTACCGGAGTGATACGGAAATTACCAATTAGTCGTCGATTGTATACGATTTGTCACGCGTATTGTTTATCGTTTGCGTTTCATTTGTTACTTCCATCTTGTTTTCGTGCCAGATTAATGGGTATAAAATTATTATTCGTGGATGATATAACCACTTATGACCACTGAATTTCATTTTCTTGATTAGAAAATTTCAAATTCAATGGCGTTTAAGTTTCGGAAAAAAATGTTTTGTATCTACCACTAGACATTAATGAATACATCAGAATGGACTAGACATATTAATAACGTTTATTAATACCACGAGGTGTTCAATGCAATATAGGTTTAGGTTTGTCATGCATATGCCTAAACTTGCAAATATCGGTATGGGCAGATTATACCAAATAAGGCGCTCGCTAGCTAACGATAAGTCGATACTTTAATCTCGCTTTCTTTCATGCACATACAGTCGAAATTTGCACAACATCTTGTAAATGATGAGCCAGTTACACATCTTGACAACACTTGCTGCTTCTCATAATATACTGAAAGGAAGAAAAAACGCATAATGGTTTTCGCTATATTGTATGCTTAATATGTTACTGCTTATAATCGAATGGTACCGTGCGACATTAGGCCTGTCTTTTCAGAAAGAAGGTTTAAACAGCACCGAACACACCAATGGTTACCCCTTTAAAGTTTCAGTATCAACAGAATTTGATTCAAGCAGGTGAGCAAACTTCGGCTTTAAACAATCTCTTAATATTAAACACAATACTGATATGGCTTGATTTTTTCAAGCGAAACTTCAACATTTATGAATTTCGTTTAACAAAGTATACTTTGATTAAAAGGTCTACTACATGACAGAGCAGAGTTTGTCCTTTCTGTAATTAGATGTAGCCCCTTTTTGTACAAAAAAGGTTGAGCTATATCTGGAATAGTATGTGAAATTAGATGTATATAATAGTGTAGTATAGGCAATATTTTGATTATGCGTTTCTTTTTCCTTTCAGTAAAAGTTAAAAGTAAAAAATAACACTTAACTTAAAAATGTGTTCCTGAAAGCCACATACAATCTTTAAAAAGTCTCTTTAAAATCGCTCCAAAGTGGGAGATGATTTGAAACTTCCGTTTGTAACCAGGCCATGTTGCTGATTCCGTGTAGCATAGCGTAGAGAACATATCAGAAGCAGACCGGATGATCGAAGTTACGCCTGGTAAATATACGTCACTAATACAACCTCAACAGTAATTGTAATGAAATGTTAATTACGACACACTTGTCATGCTCCCAAACCTTGCACACTCCCGATATAAACCCATCATATGCATCAGTATAAGCATATTGAACAAGCTGAGAACGTTTGACGTCATACAGCGTAAGCAATAACTTAATTGTTTGTCACGTGACTACTAGTGTATTTAAACATATTGTACCGCGCGGAACTTTGCATACGGGGGCGCCCAATGGAACAGCCTATACACAATAGCAGCCTGATTACCTTGACCTCCGAGATACTTTATATTGCCCCCACAATAGCGTAAACAATGGGGTTATTGTTGTGTTAGAATCGAAATAATAAATACCTACCTGTCTTTTATCGGTGAATAAAATACAGTTAGTCGTTCGGATGCGAGTAATTAAATCACCCGTGCTATTTCGAGTCTAACACAACATTCAAATGCAGTGAGTGAAAAAACGGGTTTTAATAACATTGTGACGTCCTTGACGTCAAGACGTCATGACGTAGAGACCCCGTTTTGACGTTCTTGCACAACTAGACCCTGAAATATACAATCTATGAAATGTTGATCGAATCCGATCTTAAACGCAGGAGGTATAACGATAACAAGATTGCTATATAATTATGTTATATTCCAAAACAATAACAATCCAGTGGTGTGTGTCTAAACATGTTTCTTCATTTCGTCTTATCATTAATAGAAATTCACTGACATCGTGAATCACTAAGAAACTTTCGAAATAGTCGTTGCTATATACAGTTATACAATATACAAATAACACAATGCCATTTCACCAATATAAGCAACTATTTTATTAGGTTAAACAAGGCAAATTCTGTAGACACAATTTATATATTGTCATTTGGAATATTACTGTTTTCCTATTACATACATAGCGGTCTTAGTTTAAGTCAGTTCTTCTGATTACATTCCGTTCATGCAAACCCGGAGGCACTATTTATCTACGCGGAGGCATATAATTTGAACGCTGTTCGGCTGCCACTTGTGCTATTTTTAGTTCAGAATCAGGCCAGCCTTCAATTTTGGGTATACCATTCTGTTAACATTGCAGCTGGGAGTTTCCTCCCCGCCGCAATAATATTCTGCAACTTATTATAACGAGGGTTCAACGCAAATCTGTTGAATTTTCATCTATATTGATATGTAGTAACACCCGTTTGCGCTGAACCCTCGATGCTATGAAGGTGGCTTTGAAGTAGAATACCGTTTAAGCCGGTGCTAGGGTGCGTGAGAGGTGTTGCTTCTTTCATTACTTCTCATGAACAGACTCAATTTAAACGAGTCTGCTGCTTTATTCTCTTAATTGTGTTTGTTGCTCTCAAAGGATCACTTTTATTAGTATTTATTTTCAAAGACAAAGTAAACAGAAAAGTATGACCTTGCAGGCCAATGCTTGTTTTGCAATCACATGTAACGTGTTGCACATTTACAAACCGCTCTTCTTCACGCATGTTAGTCGTGTATTAAACTAAAATGCAAACCGTGTCGGATATTTTGTGCAAGTATATTCAATTAAAACGGATGTTGTACTTGTTTACACAGCATAAATGCGTGTAAACCTGCATAAATATACTTCTTTCGCTCTAACGATTTGTGATCAAAGGTTAGTTTTGGAGTTGTCTTCCAGTTATCTTTTAGCTTAAACAACATTCATATAAAAATATAGAAATATTATCATAAATCGTTAAACTTTATTTATTGTCAAAAACTTCAAAATATAATCAATGATAATTGTTAAAGGGACAATGTCCGTAACTTTTAGCTTATAAAACACACACTAATTACGTTCACAAACATTACACACTAACCATTACTGAATATTTACTATTTAAATACAAGATTGTTTAACGGAATTCAATCGTGGTGCAAAAAAAGAAGTGGTGCTTTGTGCGTTTGAACTCGCAGCCCAAACTAAAATTACACTCTTGGGTTAAATAGTGAGCGCGAGATTGTCTATATCGCTCCTGACTGAGCTAATCGGGCTATACATATTGCGCAATACATAATATACAGAAAACCTAATGCGCTAATGGAAGTCACGTGATCAGCAGAAAATGTAAATAAAGTGGGTGTCACATTATTTACATATAATAATTAAAAACTTTTTTTTCCATTTCACAAATGTATTACCTGTACTACAGACTTCTTTGGGTCTATGCTCAAGTTTTCATGTATACATTTCACTGAAAAAAAGTCAAGAGTTATTTGGTTATGCTCAATATGCTTTCTTACGGACAGAGTCCCTTCAATAAAATTTTCATTATACGTTTTCAGTTTTAAAATTACCTTTCTTTACACTCATTTCGTGGTCTCGTCTTAATTCCATTAAGCAATGGGAAAGCTTATATTAGCAGGATTTTATAACGGATATTTCGACAATAAAACATGTCCAAAAACATGTTTTACTGTAAAAATGCAATAACCTTTAAGATGACCAATGACATGTTTTAATTTTACAATAACGTTTTAAGCCGAATTTAAGGCTTTATTTCGTACCCCAGCCAACCCCGTTTTTGCATCTTGAAGAATGGTTGGATCGGGTATGAAAGTTAATACTCGGACCACGTAATGGACATTTCTGGACAAATAGTTTTATTACATTTCTATGGGTTAAAGATTGGGATTTCTCAGTGAAAGAATATTCATAATCGCTAAATATTAATAACTAACTCTGAAAAGAAAAATAACTAACTTTGACGTTCAGTCATGACGTCAATAACGTATTGCTGACGTCGTCATCCGCTGATAACGTTTAATACAGCGAAATAATTTCGGTGAAAATCATACATAAGCTGATTCAAATGACTGTAATAAATCGAATGTTTAACTATTGGGATTGATTATAAGTAAATCTTTCACTCGATGGTAGGCGTGTTCACTAAATCGTATACACTCGTTTGTAAAAGAAACCAAACGTGTACCATCTCGTGAAGGATTTCCCTATAATCGACCCCAACAATTAAATCATATCTTGGCTTTTTTCTTTTTTCTCCACGAATATGATTGTACTGCATCTGCATGGCCCTGCGACACATAACCTAGAAATGTTCAGTGTGATTTACCATGCACTTTAATTGCTAATATTTAACGTCACAGTGGTACATGTATGTGCATTCTATTGAACTTAACATGCTTAATATGTTAATTTAATTAAATACATATAGTAACTTAGAAACAAATGTACTCGTAGAAATTAAGGCAATTATATACTCTGTAAAAGAAGTTTTGGACCATGGCAGTGTTCGAACCCGTACAATGATCGCTAAACCATGACATTCGACCATAACCCTTATTATCTCAGTTGATAATTCACAATAGATCAACAATCAACAATAATTATCGTTTACAATGAAAGTTTGCGAAAAAATAATATACCCTGGTCCAAAACTTTTTTTACCGAGTATATTTATTATGAAAGTATCGTACAAGTTATTCGATTCACAATAGTATTTAATCTCCAATGTTGAATACTAATACAGAAAAATGAATTTTAATCAATAAATATGATATTGAAATGTCAAAAAGTGTCACATCTTGTTATTTATCAATACTCCATGGCATCGGAATAACATGGAATGAACAGTCTTGAAATGTTAAAAATTCTTCATTAATCATCATATACACAGGCATAATTTGATTGTATACTCTGTAAAAGAAATTTTGGACCATGGCAGTGTTCGAACCCGTACAATGATGGCTGAACCATGACATTCGACCATAACCCTTATTATCTCAGTTGATAATTCACAATAGATCAACAATCAACAATAATTATCGTTTACAATGAAAGTTTGCGAAAAAAGTAATAATCTTTTTATTGGTTACTCGAATGTGTCCGTAATTGTTACTTTGTATGGACTTTGCAACATTTTTTACAGACCCTTTGTGTGTTCGCGATATTTTTTAAAAATCAAATCTTGTTTGGAATTTAATGTTTCTGGTACCAAATTAACCGGGTAGGGTAGACCTTGGTTACTAAAAAAAGATACTTAAATTTTGTCCTCTAGTTTTATTTTTATATGACTTTATATACCCTGGTCCAAAACTCTTTTTACGAGTATATAAAGCTACAGACAATATATTTAAACCAATACTAACTGGTGAATATAAATGAGTCACGGGTGAAGTAGTAGTTTCAATTCGACGAATGTTAAACAAGTCGATATATATTGAAACGAAAATGAAACGCAACTTGGGAATTTCCACTATATATTATGTGTACACTATGCAGCTGTTAATCGAATGGTACATGGGTACGTTAGACTTTTGCTTTCTGAAAAAGTCTAAAACAACACATTACACAGCAAATAGTATACGTTCAAAGTTTCATTATTGGCAGAGAACGCGTTTGGCTCAAGCATATGTGTAAATGTAGGATGCAAAATTTGGTAAACTCTTTACGTTAAGTACAGTATTAAAATGACTCAATTTTTCAAAGAGGAACTTTAACATTTATGAATTTCTTGTTACAAAGTGTCCTGTGATTAAAACGTCTTCGACAACACAGCTGTATCCTTTCTCTAACTATTTGCAATATTTTTTATTACTAAACTTCTTGGGATTTCTTTGTAATATTATTTGGAATTAAGTGTGTAGTATATACAATATATATTCCCGAGTTGCGTTTCTTTTTTTTCCGCTTCAGTATATTCAGTATATAAGACAGAAATCAATGCGTAAAATATCACATTTTTATATAGCCTTTGTACAGGTAACATCGATCAACATATGGCTTCGATAATATTTCTAAATAAAAAGTTGCCCGAAATGGGATTTGAACCAGGGACCTTTTGCGCATGTAGGTATCACCACTTGACCACGAATACGTATTGGTATGTTCAAATAAATAGTTATTATGCAATATCTAGCGAACACAGGCGCACAAATGTATCAACCGATTAATTACAAATCGGGAGTTGTTTTGCGATGGAATCCTTATTTTAAAATTGATAAATTGTAGTAATGCACCACGCAAGGTTCATTTACATGGGCGTCATGATGGGCTATACACATTGAATGTAATGCATACACAAATGTTAAGTTAGTTTGCATCATAATACATCCTAATAAATATGCCATTTTCTCAAGAATTTGCCATAGTTCAGTGATTAAATCGCTTGCTTGTAAATTAGAAGGTTCTAGCCCAGAGGGTGGTATAAGTAACTGTAAGTCTCTGTTAGACATATAATGTCATGATAAAATGGTGTTATTCAATTTTTCATCTGTCGAAGGTCGTTGGTTCTAGCCCCGAGGGTGGTGTAGGTAACTGTAAATCACTACAATTTCATGATAAAATGGTATATTAAGCAAACACAGGTATTTCGTAGTTCTTTAGTTGGGTTTTGGTTTAATTTTGTTCTAAAAAGACAATGAATTATCAACACATTTTTACAGCTAGCTTTGCAATTTGTTGCTGTTTTTACTTCATAAAAGTAATGTTCGAAGTATTACATACTGCCATACCCTAATCAATATAGTAACGCTATTTAAAGAAACAAACGTTATTTGTGCCTCAATTTATGTCCCTGAGGTAATCGGTCATGTAGCATGTTAGCAGAAAATTAGCAAACGTTCATGCATTTTCAATGACCGTTCAGCGTTAGGAAATAGGTGCTTAAAGGCGTTCGCTTAACTGCGCGTTTTCGCTGAGAGCTGGTAAATATAACATTATGAAAAAAAAAAAAAACACCTTCAAAGCGGCATGTGATTCAAATATAGCATCCGTAGCTTTAACTACGGAAACAGTCAACAGCTTTTATTAAACAAAATTCCAGGACACATGAACAAGGTTTGATAAGTAAGTAAAATGTAAACAACCTTCATCAATCAAAATCCAAGGCTCAAGAGCCTTCGCCATATTTCCAGGACACATTAATCACATGGTGGTTTTATATACCGCAACCTTATTTTTTATCAAACAATGTTGCAGGACAAACAAATCACAAATTATGATACGTCCTTAATTCATCAATCAATATTCCAGAACGCAGGCACCATCTGGTTTTGTAATGTTAAAGCGAGGTTGAAGTTGACGGCACCTGGTCATAATTCTCAACTAGTACCGCCAAATCCGCTGACGTCGATCCGGTTCTAATAAATAAAATGCAACTAAGAAAGGTCTGTTTTAAGACCTCTCTAAATGCTTTGCTGCACCCAATGAGAATAAAGATAGGGCATGAATAGCATATCCAGATCAGGTAGTTTGTAAAGTACATAGCATTCATAATTTGTTCACCAAGTTCCGGGTGATATCTTAACATTGGGTTTGATACATCTATATACATAACAATCGTGGCAGGAATGCTCAGGAAAAAATATAGCATAGCCAGTATCATCACAGTATTCGTAAGATCCATTTCTATCGCG
Source organism: Cyrtodaria siliqua (assembly GCA_037043455.1). Classification (NCBI taxonomy): domain Eukaryota; kingdom Metazoa; phylum Mollusca; class Bivalvia; order Adapedonta; family Hiatellidae; genus Cyrtodaria; species Cyrtodaria siliqua. The sequence goes on along the minus strand of JAWPHD010005697.1, from coordinate 41,887 downwards.
ACCGTTTCTGGAATCTGACGACCGCGATGTTTCAGGCACAAACGTACAATTAATAAATTTCCAAACAGAAACAGCAACATCTGTGGAAGTAGCGTGAAAAATAGCATTTGTGATGCCCAAAACCAGACTTTGCTGAAATCCGTTGAACTGTTAAGCTGGCAGCCATAATGTACAAATGGTACAAAGGAGTACAACCACAAAGCATGTATGCTTACGACAGTGACACCAGTCAATATGAAGGCAACTGAAGCTTTCGCTATGAAGACGGTACACATTTCTTGCGATTTATATGGGATCCATAGAGCAATAAATCTGTCTATTGCACCGCCTGTTATGAACCACACTCCCGAATAGATAATAATTCTGTTAGTAAATTCCCATATTCGACAGCCACCTTCAGACATATGTTTAAAATGAACAAATTCAAACATGTGTGAACACCAATCCATTCCTATACTTATAAGTGTCAGTATAGCCGCAACACCATACGCAAACAAGTAAATTGAAATTGATAACTTATTAAGTGGCGATTTCCTTAATACAATGCAGGTAAGTACATTTCCAATTATTCCGACAACCATAAACACAGGTCCAATATAGCGGTACACGATTTCCTCCAGCTGCATCCCCGGTTCATCCATGTTCAGGAACTGTGTTTCGTTATTTGAATTGTAAATGTTGCTTTGACCACTACCTTGCTGGGATCCATTCATTAATATGGTCGTGTTATTCATCGTTATGCTTGCTTGCAATTAATCTCAATAAAATGTCTTCGACTTCAAATGTTTTTTTTCACTTACGTTAGCAAGTGAGAATCCTCTGATATAATAACCTGTCGTCGATATGTCAAGACGTTTAATATAAAACATGTATGGCAAACCAGTTTACTGTTAAACTAATAACATATTTAATAGCACTTCACATCAAATTGTTCTGTAACTATTCCTCCGTTTAATACTGTGTAATTAAACGGTGATACTCAGCTTAGCACTGTGCTCTCTATTAACGCCGACTACGTTATGAAATACGGTAGTGGTGGTCAATCCAGTACGGCAATTTATCGATAAATTCCAGCGTCACCTGCGTCACTGTTATTAATGACAATAATCTGTCTAATCGCATATTGCAAATATAATGTTTCCCATTACAAATTATTGATATCAGTTACGTTTCAGCAATATAATATCAAACAACTTTAATAAACCATGTTTTACAAAGCATGCAGTATTTGCATTACTACATTGTTAATTCAAAACAACTTTATACGATTACAATGTGACTCCAATACAACTGTTGTTTTTTTCCAGATATAGAATGACATTTACCAGTTATAAATATATCCTAAAATATTTTAAAGTATGTTTCAATGGCACGCCATTTGCAGGCACGTATCACTAATTGATTAAGTTTATCAGTTTGTAAATTTATAAACAAAAAACCCATAAAAAATCATATTGTAATAATATAGCACTAGTCAAACGTAGACGACTATACTCCATCAGAATCACATTTGTTTGATACAGTTGAGCAGATTTCGACATATTTTACTAATACACTTAACACAAAAACAATATTTAACAGACAAACTCCTTGAATAACATTGCAATATGTTGATTTATTATGGATGCCGTGATATATACATGTCTACAGTTGTTTAACGAGTCCTGCGTTATTCAAGTATCAAGCAATAGTACTGTAATTGTAAACGTTTCCTTTGTTCCACACACATACACTTAGTACATTTGAAAACGCAACATTTTTGACTTTCATATATTTTTTATCTACGCGGCTTTCGTTCAAACAAACATTGTATTTTAGGAAAGTATACATATTTCTTTGTGCCTATTGTTAAAATTTAACAATTTATAATTACACAAGAGTTACACTACCTGAAACACTGAAAACACATTTTGCACGAGATTTGAAATAATCACGACATAAGCAAGTTTATTTGTATTTATCTTAAAAGCGCTAACATCGGTATGGTATAAAAACACAACATGATTTGATTTTATTCACAAATCATTATGCTACGTTTAGCTGAACATGTACAAAATCAGGCTATTGGGATGACGGCTGTTGGTGCCACTACAAGAGAGGTAGCGAGACGACTTCGTTGCCATGTCTCAACTATATCTAGGCTACAGACATGCTACCAACAGACAGGCACTGTCAGAGACCGTTCTAGACCAGGCAGGCAGCTAGTAACCACCCCTAGACAGGACATCAGACTGAGGGTATCACATCTCAGAAACAGATTCCTGCCAGCTTCTGATACAGCCAGACACACGATTGGTACTCATGGGTATGTGTTTTCATCCACTATAACCAATAAGCATTGTCACTTTTTTCAAATTACTAAAAATAAAATTGCCTTATTTTCAAATTTTGAATGGTGGTGCGTCACCTTTTTTGTGCAGAATGCATTCTAATTCAGCCATAATTGGTTTGTAAGTAGGCCAATAAACGTAACAACTGCAAAAACAGCATAAATGTCATAAATTTAAAAAAAAAGGTGAAAATGTTAGATTTTTTTTAATCTTTGATTGTTCGTTTCATTTCAGACACACAATAAATGACTTGAAGCGACGTGTTTATGGCCGCGTAAACCCCTCTACCACACCGCAGGAACTTCGTGTAGCGCTACAAGACGAATGGCAGCGTATGCCACAGCAAGTGATTGCATCCAAAATACTGTCTATGCACCGTAGATGTTAAGCTTTAATAGACGCTCGTGGTGGCACACTCGGTATTGAAAGTGTTTATTTTAATTTGGATAGGGGTAATTGAACCGTTGATTTTCATATGAAATATATTGATGTTGGCAATGAAATTTTGACCATCTATTAAATCATGATTAAATATATACTATATGAAATTGCATTGTTCTAGCTTTTATACTTTTCAAAAAATTACAAAAACCAAAGTGTTGCGTTTTCAAATGTACTGAGTGTATGCCACTGCCTAATACTAGCGCTATGTTTATTTCCGATAAACCTGAATAAATGGCATTTAGTTGATAGTCCATGCAAACCCTGACTATAAAAGAAATGCGACTGACCATGCGCTATACCTTCTCGCTATAATAGTATACGTATAAAACAAGGGCACATACAAACACGTGTTTAAAACGAAATTTTGGTAGTTTTGGCTAAATTATTTAGAACTTTCTCGTGGTGTGTATAACACACATATAGTTACTAAAAGGAACAATAAAAGAGCTCCGTGCTTCTATATTTTACTACCGTTCATGGACAGTCTCAATCAAACCGAGACTGCAATATTTCATATTTATCGTGTTCGGTCGTTTCCAAAGGTCCACTATCATACTCTTCTAATGAAATAGATAACAAAACATAACAATAATTTAATTTTAGTTTACAGTATTAACTTTCAATAGAAAATATGGAAGAGGTATCGGTGTCGGATCTCAATCATTGTTATATTAACAACAGGTTATGTGAACAAAGAAAATGACATATACTGAAAGGAAAAAGAAATGCATAATGGTATTTCCACTATATATTGTATGTTTAATATGCTACTACTAATCGAATGGTACAGGGCGACATTAGGTCTGTCCTTTCGGACAGAAGGTTTAAACAGCACCGAACACACCAATGGCTTTAAAGTTACATTATCGACACAATGCGAATTTGGCTCAAGCAGGTGAGCAAACTTAGGCTTCAAACGTTGCACTCTCTTAACATTAAACACAATACTGAAATGGCTAGACTTTTAAAAGCGAAACTTCAGAATTTATAAATTTCGTGTAACAAAGTATACTTTGATTAAAGGTCTGCTACATGACAGATTTGTCCTTTCTGTAATTAGTTGTAGCCCCTTTTTGTACAAAACACGTTCAGATATATCTGGAATATTACATGGACTTAGGTGAGTATAATAGTACGGTATAGGTATTTTTTTTATTATGCGTTTCTTTTTCCTTTAAGTATATATACTGACCATAAAAATATTGAGTTTCGGTTTGCTGTAGATATAAATAAATGAAGAAACACAATATGGTGGGTAAACTATTTCGTGGAAATGATATTAAACTTAAGATTTCTTGATTGTATTCATAGAATAAATGTTATATGCTTCATAACATATTCTCAGTAATTGTCTCGTTTGTTTCACTACCACGACATTTATTGTCTGACTTAAACGTAAGTATACCTAGTTAGTTACTGTAAACCACATTAGTATGCGAATAGTTACCTCTCAATTGTTACATGTGCGTAATCTTAAATAAACTAAGCCGCCATTTCACAACAAGACCATTCTTCCAAACTCTAACCATGTGTTGAGATCATAAAATAATGCTTTCTTGCCGATTAAGTCTAACTTTATTCAAGAGTTCTTAAAATACCCGTAAATGAATATGCTTACTATGAATTAAGATCTTAGTTTGTATCACTATGATCGGCAACGATAGCAATAGGGCGATGTTTTATCTGGTCATGTAAGGTCATGTAGTTACAGAATTCGCATTCGCAACATAAGTGTGTAAAAGCAGATATAAAGGAAAAGTAGCATTCAATGACGACAGCCAACCACAAACACACACACAAAGAAAGAACAACTTTAAAGATGAATAAAAGGCAAAATAAGACATCACAAACAGAAAAGGGTTGACAATAGGACTACCCCCTTGGAACGGTCAGTGGCCAAAACAGGGGACCACTGGGGTTTAACCAGGTTCTAGGATGCCCCAAACCTTACTCGTACTCTATTGTTATCCCAATAAACGAGACGGTTTAAATAAAGATATCCCCGCCAGGTTATATTCTCTAATAAACAAGGCAGCATTAATAGACAATATAAGTAAAACACATAAATGATCATGTATATATAATATAAAAAACAATGACTTGACAAAAGCCAGAGCAACACGAGAATAAATCAAGAGTACGACAAGACAAGATTAAAGACAAACAGCAAACGCTACCGTCCTAAAGGATTCAGGTAGACGTCATCATAGGGTCCACAATCTGTCCGGTCATCGCACACTCAAAGAGGAAAGCATAGTGGCGTATATACCTAATCGTTAGTAGGTTAGAATACTGGCTTTGAATTACCGTCCTACATATTTTTAGAACAGATATATACGATAATCAGTTCAAGAAGAATCTACATTATCGAAGAAGGTATACATTTCAAGATATCACCAGTAGTTGTTATATTTATTGATGTTGATATTTGTAACAAGATGGACCAAGTGGAGACAACTCACCAAGGGAGAATCAAGACTAATATATATACAAATGAATACAAATGACAAAGTAGAAATATCAAAGTTTTAAATCATGTTTAAAATGATGTTCACTGCATTAGATTAAACTGTTCTGTTTTAATCAGACTGAATATCTGATATCTGTATTTATGAGATATGTATACTATATCACACGCTATCTTATCTCTCAAAGCTATATCTAGCTGAGTTCTTCCGGTACAGTTCCGGCACTAACACTTCACTCCCGCGTTATATTGTAATCCCGGTGACGTAATCCACACGCGACGCCCACTTGCACGATCCTCTCCGGCGATAGCCCAAGTGCCGGTATTACTAATCCGGTGACGTTATCTGCGTAGCTATCTGCGTATCTAGGCCCTCTTGCTTAGCGTCTCCGTGGCTACCGTCTGGTCTGTAGCCCAAATAGCGAATGCTGTCGTTCCCGCGTCCTATGACGGCGCTCCCAACTTACGACCCCGTAGACCACGCTCCCGACAATACGCTCTACATGCTCTACGCTCCTAGCGCATACGTACGCTCCTAGCGCATACGGCTACAAAATATATACCCAGTCTTACAATGTTATCACAACATGTATTTTATAATAGCGCTAAGATATCATCATACCTATTACTTGATTGCAAAGCAATCTTTATTCAGAATGAATAAACCCGAATTCTAAACTTTCTTCGAATAGACATTATGCTAAACTTTAACAAAACGTGTAAAACAATTACAGTTGTAATTTATCGACCATGAAATCTCACATTTCTAGATGTAACGCAAAATTTACAACATAATAATTCAACCATAGACTGAATGAATAATTGATTTTACATCCCGTTAACACATTATAGGCTATAATGGTACAGTGACCTCAGAGTGATTGAAAAATAATCACAATATGAAAACCAATCTCAGAGAGATTTATACAGCACAATAAACAATAACAGTTGATGCAATAACGTAATGGCACTTAGAAACCTCCGTAGAAAAGTACATACAATCTGAGTCGCGTATTCCATTTATTATCTACAGAACAACTGACATTTTCAATAATGTAAATATATGCCCCAATAATCTTATCAGACAATAATTTGCTAAAATATTCTGACGTTTGAAAACGTACAAGAATTAATGGCAATATCCTGCTAACTATCTATGGCTTTTACCGGCAGATATTTACTTCAGAACAACAATTTAAATATGACAATAATTTCCAACAAATAAAATAGATTTGACTTACCCTTTGCCGATATTGGCCACTGACTACTCTGGATAACGGCTTGCGATCCTGTGACAAGTTCTTACGATTTCGACACCCAAATGATACAGTCTCTACACGGATACCTGGTGAAACACGCCGTCCATGCAAATGTCATGTTACTCGGACTGCACGTAGTGTCGTACTAAGAATTCTATACATTTATTAGGCCCGTACTGGTAAAAACTGGTAAATTTACTCATAATACACATCTTGTAAAATCATAACTTTCTTAATAGTTGATGGATTTTGATGAAATAAACGCCAAAACAACTTAATATTCTTTATCAATAGAATGAATCTAGTAAAATATCATTTAATAGATATAGGCATCGATTAAAAGTGATGCGCTTGGCAAAAATCTACCAAAATTCCTATTCAAAATCAGGGAAAATGAGGCCCCGACAAACACAGTTAAAATCTCTAGTAAATATGCACTCATTTTGTTACAGTATTGCATGTTGGACGAATCAGAACGGAGCTGTTGCAAACACACATATGTATATAGATTATGTTTATTTGCATATACAGGTAGATATAAAATAAATACTGAAAAAGTGATCCTTTGCAAGCAACAAACAAAAGCTAGAGATAAAAGTAGTAGGCTCGGTTTTATTGAGTCTGTTCCTAGAAGTAATGTATTGTGCTACACTTTTCACGCCTCCTAGCACCAGCTTAAGCGATATTCTACTTTAAATCCACAAAGATTGAGCTGGTTGATCTGAAAGGACCAGCAAGTAATAACACTACTAATTTGTAGTCGTGGCGACCTTTTACTCTGAACTAACCAAATGCTAGTGTAAATGTCAATAAATACTGAAAAGGGGATCCCTCGGAGGCAACCAACACAAACAAATAAATAAAAGTAGCACACTCGGTTTTATTGAGTATGTTCATATGAGGTAATGTGATGTGCAACAGCCCTCAGGTTTCCTAGCACCGGCTTATTCGATGTTTTACTTTAAAGATGGGTCTCGATGATCTCAAAGGACCAATTATGATAAGTATAGACATTTATGATTTTACAACAACATAATTTAGCACGCAACTTCTTCATGTACTTGTGTTTACCCAGCCTTGTCAATTTGAGCGCTGAAGATAGGATGATGGCGAGGTTGAGTAAACATAATTGATTTAAACAAATCATTTGGCCATATTGCATGCTAACCATTCCAAGTCAGTAACCCTATCACCACTATTTACGTTGTGTAATTTGCTTGTCATTGTATATTTATTTCGCTCTGTGTTTGTGGTACAGCGCGAGCCTTTATGGCCGTTGTGTTTGGATGCCATGGTTTATATAGGATCGATTTTTAATTTATGTGTGGTATAAAAGACCAGTCATAAACCACAATAACGTGTAGAGGTAAAGACACATTTACACAACTTCATAGTCAAGTCAGAGAACAAAGGATAATGCCGATTTCCAATATGTTTTTACAGTGAAGGAATATCGGTACAAATTACTCCGGGGGCAGGACATACTTGTAATACTTTCGTCTGGAAAACAGAAAACAGTATTCACAAACTATGAAACGGAAAATACATTAATTATTACATACACATCTAAAGCAATTGAAGAAAAGTTTTGTAGTATGCCGACTCGTTTCTCTTTATCGTGTATGGAACTCGGACTTCTAAAACGAAGATAAATGAATGCAAATCAATGATCGAAAACGTTCTACAAACACAAAGTTCGACAAACACAAGAATATAACAATTTCCCTATACTAAAGCAATCAGAATGTTCAGTTCGAGAATATAAGACATCCTATATTACATTTCTGTCAAGTATTTACCGCGATTTACTACTGGAAAAGTATTACATTTTCCACAAATCGGATGCTGTTTTTACGTTGTGTTCTTCGACTATTTAAGAAATGAATACACCTTTTTTTTAAATCTGCGTGCTTAAGACACTGTCAACGTGAGAAAAAGACGTAAATTAGCAAGCGACGTAACCGTGTTGTTTCAATGTCACACTCGATTTTTTTCGATAATTAAGGTTGTGTTTGATGTTTTCCAATGCAGACTAATAAACTTAGACTGATAATAAATCTTCAAGAAAACTGCCTATTATAACATTCAAGAGATTTCTTCTCTCTTTTTGTCAAACCTCAATTCACTAATTGGCATTCTAAAGTGTAAATAAAGACACGCGCATTGAGATTCACACGCAACGGGACTTCATGATGCGCGGTGGAAAACTAGTTCAGATAAAGTATTTAAGATTTGTTTTAGAACAATGTAATTTATAATTTAATTACCATCACTACTACAATTTAAAACCATTAAAATACCATTAAAATGCCATGAAAATCATCAAAACCGATAAATATAACAATTACATTTTGTTTTAAATATTTAATGGCAACTCCATTGATAATAAGTTAATGGTCATTAATAGGTAACTGAACTATTATATATCCCGTTAAAACACATTTACAACTTGTGGAATTAGCGTTGAGACTTCAAGAAATTAATGCCACATTAGTTTATGTTTCAAGTTTAATAATGCCCATTATTTTTAATAATATTGACCATTAACTTTACTGTATTTATTTTTAATGCCCATTATAATAGGATGACTATTATATTTTTAACAACTTTAGCATGACCATTAAAATAAAATGACTGGCCATTAATTGAATTGATTGTAGCAAATAAATGAGAAATGAAATATCAGTAAAGACAAATAAAAATATCGGACATGGAAAGCAGCATTCAAGGACGCCAGTCAACCACAAAACACAAAAACAAAACGCAAACAGACAAACGAGAAGGCAAAAGTAATAAAAAATGCAAGCGACATTACAAACACAAAAGGGTTGACAATAGGGCTACCGCCTTGGAACGGTCAGTGGCAACAAAGGCCACTGGGGGTTTAAACCGGTTCTAGGGTGCACCAAACCTCACGCTTACCCTACTGTCATCCCATTAAAACAGGACTGTGTAAATAAAGAAATCCCCGCCATGATCTAATCTCTAACCAACAAGGCAGCATCAATAGGCAATATAAGTAAAACACAAATATGCTCGTGTAAATATAATACAAAAAAACAATAGCCTAGAAAGCAACAATGAAGGTACTCAATGGCTTGGCAGAAGCCAGAGCAACAAGAGAATAAACCATTAAGGGCACGACAGGAAAGACCATAGACAAACATCAAACGCCACCGTCCCAATAGGCTTTAGGTAAAGTTCGAATAAAGTCCATGGGCATTAAATTTAATATTTGTTAAAATATAATATATATCTTATATGAATGTTTCCTGAATTAAATAAGTGGCTATAGACACCATACGAGTTTATAATGTACAAAGTTATTGTGCAGATTTAGGAAAATCTGAGCAGTAGTCTTCGAAGAATAGTAGCCGGAAGTTATGACTACACACGTCTTTGAAATTGGCATTTGAGTCAAAATGAATTTATTTACGAACCATCTAAATACCATTCTTATCATTTTGGTGAAGTCAACAAATCTATTTTTAGCAATGACTTCCATCATGGAATTCAAACTGACCTGCATTTTATTGAGGACCAACCAGATATCATGATCATATTCTGTTTGAGAAAAATTTGTGGAAAGTTTCCACAAATAAAAGTTTGTGGACAGACGAACAACGTGTCAATGCATAAGCTCCGTTGATCTAGATCAGTAGAGCTAACAAGAGCAAAGCCAAGCGGTGCATATACGCCCATCGTTGGCAAGGTTAAGTTACAGGTTAAGGAAATATAAAAAGATCGGACAGGGAAAGTAGTATTCAAGGAGGACAGTCAACCACAAAACACAGAAACAAACACGCAAACAGACAAACAAGAAGGCAAAAGTAATAATAAATGCAAACGACATCACAAACACAAAAAGGGATCGGACAGGGAAAGTAGCATTCAAGGAGGAAAAGGCAAAAGTAATAATAAAAATAAACGACATCACAAACACAAAAGGGTTGACAATAGCGCTACCGCCTTGGAACGGTCATGGCAAAGTAGGCCACTGGGGGTTTAAACCGGTTCTAGGGTGTACCGAACATCACACTTACCCTACTGTCAACCCAATAAAACAGGACTGTGTAAATAAAGAAATCCCCGCCATGATCTAATCTCTAGCCAACAAGGCAGCATCACTAGGTAATATAAGTAAAACACAAATATGCTTGTGTACATATAATACAAAAAAACAATAGCCTAGAAAGCCACAATGAAGGTACTTATTGACTTGGCAGAGCCAGAGCAACAAGAGAATAAACCATTAAGGGCACGACAAGAAAGATCATAGACAAACATCAAACGCCACCGTCCCAATGGGCTTTAGGTAGGCGTCATCATAGGGTCCACAGCCTGTCCGGTCATCGTACAATTAAAGAGGAAAGCATAGTGGCAAACTGTAAAAGGGTCCACCACCAAGCATGCAGTACGTTGCAAAATGATAGGGTCATAACCTCTTTTGATAAACTTTTTAACATGTTTAACAAAGATAGAATGAAAGTGATCATGACCAAGAATCTTTAGAAGTTTATAAATCACATCACCATAGAAGTCAGGTTGTGATAGTCCTTGTCGCAGAAGAGTCTTTAAATTGCTTTTATATTTGGAAAGAAGATCAGGGTTATGATAATAAAATTTTGAAAAGGTTTTACGAAGTTTATGGTAACGGTAACCCTGACTGAGTAGCTTTTTAGTTATACAAATATTACGAATATTAAAGTCCTCAACTTGAGTACAAGCTCTTGAAAAACGAATAAGTTGAGATACATACACACCATAAGATTTTGCTCGGGGAACATCCCCATCCAAATGGGGATAATTAACAATATCAAAATTAAAATCATCTCTCTTTTCATAGATTTTGTTAGGTATTTCACAATTTTCAATCGAGAGATCTAAATCAAGAAAAGAAACTTTATTATCAGATATATTAGCTTTGTTAAGCTGAAGTTCTTTAGGATAAATAATATTAACCATAGTTGGAAAAAAGGGTTGCCAAAGTTCAACATATCATCCAGACTCAACAAGAAACCTCTTTCATGGCAAAATAAAAAAGAATCTGCGACAAGTGGTGCACAGCTCGTACCCATAGGCATACCAACAATTTGTCTATAAGCGGTGGTTCCATACCTGACGAAAATATTATCTCTAGCGAATTTTTTTTGAATAAGAGAAATTAGCTTGTCTTTAATAAGGTGATGTGGTAAGGTTGTATATAGTGTAGAGAATTCGTGAGTGCTTATTGATGAAACTTGACCTTTATTGAAAATATTATCAAGAACGTCTCCTGAATTTTTTATAGACCAAAATAAATTAATCCCAGAGTTTTCATAAGTTTTATCACAGTATAGTTTAACGTGATCTTTAACGTCAGTAAGACAAGAAGTTAAAAGTTTGGAGATGTTTGTTGTGGTGCAGACACAAGAATTCGAAATAAAGCGAGCCTTATACGGATTTTTATGTAATTTAGGAATCCAGTACATGGTAGGCAATTTATTTTGCTTATCGTCTACACCAGCCTTGAAAGTTGTGCAAACGTTTTTGAGCCAGGTTGGATTGCAATTAAAGTTTTATGAAATGGGGCATAACTCTACCGAAATTAAAGTCAGGTCTGGTTATTGAACATATGTAAGAACATTCCTAAACATGAAGATAGAGGTGAAGTTTTATGAATATACATAGGTCAAATACTTTCCAAGTTATGGCCAGTTTGCAAGTTACGAGCGTGGTTAAGTTGCATGTTAACGTTTTTATATAAAGGGCATATCTCTGCCAAAATGGAAGTCAGAGTTATTGGGCATGGGTAACAACATTCCTTTGGGTAAGATAAATATGTGTGCGAAGTTTCATGAACATAGGTCAAATAGTTTTAAAGTTATGGCCAGTTATGGGCTTGGTTAGGCTCAGGTTAAAGTTTTATGAAAATAGATATAACTCAAACAAAATGAAAGTTTCATCAACATAGGTCAACCAATTTTCAAGTTATGGCCAAGGTTAGATTGCAGGGTAATGTGTGACGGACGACAGGCGACGGGCAAAGTAATCCGTACGTGTCTGCCATGCTAATAAATACACGAACAAAATGAACCAGAGAGTTATTGACATTTATCAGATGTATTCATTGTATCATGTTGAAGATGTGTGCAAAGTGTCATTGGTGTAGACCTTATACTTTGAAAGTTATTAGCCAAAATATTAACAGACAGACGGACGGACAACGCCACGACATAATACATCCCAATGGACTTATAAAACAACTGATAATATGTTTTCTTTGTCTATCTCGATCCTATGTTAATATCAAATTCTTACAATACGATTACATCTGTTAGGCAATCGGGCATTTGACTACTAATTTAGTCATTTTCTGGAATTATACAATTAATTGGCACCATTCTTTTTGTATTTTGTTGGATCTCCTTACCAAATTTGAGCTATGTTTTCATTTTCTGCTGCGAACCATGTACATATAGTTTGATATATGTTTCTCTATGTAAATCCACACTATACACTAGCAATGTAGCTACATTTACTGTACAATAAAATGAACATGTAAAAGTTTGGTTTATATTTTTAATTAAAATATATAAAAATACAGATCGTATATGTCTTCATTTTATACTTTATTATTTAGTTTTTTATTTTTGTTGATAGAAAAAATGGGTTTTCAGCAATGCAGATATAATTTGATTTTAGTATCATATGCAACATTTCACCAAATATTATCAGACCTTCTAAGTGGTGTAGACTTAAGGTTAAATTTGGGAATTGTTTTTAAACTGTTACGTAGGTTAACTTAGTGAATTCTTCTTCATTAAAGGTCACTGTTACTATTAACAGAAAATTGCTTTCCAATAACTTCAGTTTCCCTTGAGGGATTTTAACAAAATTTTAGCACAAGGTGTTGCTCATGAAACGCACATTTGGGATAGTGTTATTCCATCATTTGGTCAATAGTCAAATTTTATTACTAATATGAAAAAGGTTAAATCTATAGCGCTAGCACAGTTTCTGTCTGATTCTGTGTATGTACATAACTACGTATGTAACCAGTTACTGGTCTACCTGAACCATGACGTCAGAGTGTAGACAGATACGTATATTAATAAAGTCCGGGTGACATATTCCCCTCATCCCCAAATACCCAAAGAGACAGAGAATCGCGTGGTATGAAATTCTGAGTTGATCTAGTTCAAACTGAATAGCCAAATGTCAGAGGGCTAGAATAATGTGCAGCAGAACCGGGCCGAGGCTCGAACCCGGGACTTTTGGACTGCCGTTCCGATACTCTGCCGTTTAAGCTAGCCGTCCGGAATACATGATGTATCTGTCAACTTGTTACATATCTATGAACCATGGGACGCAAACTTATACAACAGTAGCCAACTTCCGTAAGGTTCCCTCCGATGCGTTGTCAAGGGTTTATGACATTACAAATTAAGCAATTGTCAGAAAAGATTGTAAAGAGGTTTAAGCTATTTTTCGAATCACGTTTTCACATTCCGTGGTCTGAGTATTAACTTTCATACCCCATCTAACCCCTTCTCCAAGATGCAACATCGGGATGGGCTGGGATATGGCAAACCTTATTTTCTGCCTAAAAAGTTTACATACTGTACAATTAAAGTATTTAATAGATAATTCTGAAACTGTTGTTAATTTTTTTCAGTAAATAATGTTTTTAAACGTGTTTTATTGTCGAAATATATTTTATAAAATCCTGCTAATATAAGCTTTCCCATCGTTTAATGGAACTAAGACGAGACCAATTAATAAAAGTGTTTGATAAATTGTACATACATTATTATAATTATGTATATTTGAGAATAAAATAGCGTTTAACATAAATCCTTTAGGGTCACTTTTAATTGCTTAGATGTTGTAGATATCCTTTACTCAAACCATACATAATCAATATATAGTCCTGTAATTGTTATTGAAAAAGTTATTGAGCAAATGGATGTTGGGATACCCAATATAATGTGTGTGTGTGTGTACGTGTACAATCAGGGTGAATGGATAGAGGTTCCCGTATTGAAAAAATATCAGATAAAAAAAACAAAAACAAAAAAACAGCAAAATATGTTACAGTTTTATTGCATTCTTTTAATACAATTTGACATAAACTAATAGTCTACGATTTATATGTTTGGATGATTTGGTTTACATGGTTGCTTTCCCACTGTTGAATCCAACAGGCAAATACACCGCCTTTTTCTCATCAATGGTACATCAGAGAATCCAATTTTAAGTAATCGACTTTAAGACGAATTATCAGCATTCTCTTGTAGATTATTAATGCACATGGCCCGTATTGATAAAAAAATAGATATAGGGTCCTATAGAAACCACAGCGTCCAAACGCAATGGCATCGTAGGTCCGCACTGTATAGCAAACAACGACTTGATTATACAATGAAAGAGGCAAAACACAACAGAAAGGGTGGTGAAGACAGGGTAACGGTCAGTAGTCAATAAGGCCTACTGGTTAGCTTGAATCGATTTTATATGCGCACAATCCTCGCTATTATCCTGTCTTCAGCGCCCAAGTAGACCAGACAGTGTAAACAAAACTACATCCCATCAAACGGATTTCTCTAACTATAAAGTCCACATCCAGAGAAACTAACTAAAGAAACACATACAAAATAATAAACATAACAGGATGTATCCAGAATCGTACTGAACAACCATAATAGTTGGAGCTAAAGAGAAAACCAATCTAGGGTACGATCAGAAAACCCGAGGGACGAAAGCTCATGCACCCACCTCCCTTCGTTGGGGTTTCAGTAGGTACAATCATGGAGTCCCAAGAGGTAGTAGTTACTTAAATAGAACATATTACTTCAGTAAAACGTTAGATGTTAACATATTTTCAAATATCCTAATTAAACTCTCAGCGACACTATATATAGCATCTATTTTAAGATAAATATTTAGCTGTGGGCATTATTACACTTATAAAGTAGATGTATTGAAACGATAGAAAAGGTGTTTAAAATATCGATGCATTTTGACATAAGATAATGCTTAGAAGCTTTTTAAATACGGATCAAAGTCTACGTAATGCAAAGTTAATTCATAAACAACCACAATCATAGGACGGCAGATAATTATATTCTTTTCTGGACATGATTTATTTATATTCTTTTCTTTCTATAATTGTGAAACAGTAGCACCTGTAATTGGTTAACTTAAAGCTGTCTGTTGTTGGCGAAATGTAGTTCAGTTGATACTGAGAATAGTTATACACTGTTATCTGTTATCCACAATCGGCATCGAGTGACGTGAACAAGATTTGTCCCCACCCCTCCCCACGTATGGTAAAATTGATGTTATTTACTGTTAAAGTTTTTTTGTTTTTGAATCTTTGTTGTCTGTTATCATTAAATTCAATTTACTGTTATTCTGTTATGAGACACTCCTTTACCCTCCTCATTTTAAAAGATAGAAAATGTGAACATGTAAAACAGTAAAATAATAGTTGGCTTAAAGAGTCATACAATTGACCATTCAAACTTTATATGTTTTAATACTTATCAATTTAGGAACGCAAAACATTATTAATTGAGCGTTTAATGTCAAGATACATTTACATAAAATGCCAAACCCGATTTTCGGTAAAGTTACTCCCCTTGACCCAAAAAAACTCCATTTATATTTTGAACGCGGCAGACGTGAACGTTTGTTTACATTTGTTCTCAGGTAAATTACGGTATTCAAAACCGTTACACGATGAATAAATTGCAGGTTATGAACTTAGAATTTCAGTTGTGTTTTTGCTTTTGAAGGAAAGTGATAAATACTCGCTATAGGATTGCATTTATCAATTTCCTTACGCTCGCAAATATACAGCTCAAACTATTTCCGTGACTTTTAAGAATATGTCCGGAACAGTCTCGTCATCCAAAAGCGCTAATCCGGGTTGCCGCAATGTCGATTGTTATACATGTTTTTATCTTTGTGTATTTCGAGCTGCCATTGAAAATAAAAACCTCGTGATGTTTCTACAACTCTTTATATATTTTTCTTTGCATTGTTTGAATTTTTATTATGCCATATACATATTTACGACAATAGACTACTTGTTTACGACAATAGACTACTTCTTTTGTAATTGCATTAGTATTTTTTTCAGATCGTCAACCTATTGAATTGATATATTGATTTATTAATTTTTGCTTGATTCTTTCATGTGATGATACCATATGAGCTCGCTTGTGCTCGGGTCGCTTCGCGACGCGAGCTGTGCTCGCCATAAATAAAAAATAGTTTCCGCTCAATAACTTCAGTTAAGTAATATATAGATTATGGTTTCATTGAGTTGGTTAATTTAAACAACGAGATGGGCGTATTAACCAACGAGATGAAACCATACTCTGTTTGTTTTGTAGCATGTCAATTTCAGCTCCCTGCCAATAACTGGTAGTTGTAGTACACCATTTATTCTGACAGGCGTTAGATTTACACCTGTTCCATAACCATATATATACATGTATCGTAAAAATTAACACCCACGTTATAGACCTTGCAATTGATCTATCATGCTCTAGTTTGCATTTGTAATGCTTTAGCCCTTTCATTTTGCATCTGATCTTCACCGAACCTGAGTATATAATGAAATCAGTCATGGCCCTTGACCTTATGAAAACATGCTTTATTTTGCTTTGTGAACACTAGCTCCTGAATATTTAATTAATTTGATCTTTACCAAACTTACTAGGAATGTTTATGTTAAAGGGACACACAGTAATCTTGATTTTTTTAAAACTCTTAAACTCTTGGCCTTCCGTTACTGTTAATTTTATCATGTATTCTATACTGTATTTAAACATTAGAATAGTTATTTAATTATATACAAGCTCTGAAATCAAAATGATTCTGGAATAATAAATCGAGACACTGATTTTAATGCGTGATAAAAACTTTCAGGATTTGTTTTGCGCCCCTATAATGAACACTTTGACAGTTATTTGAGCCAAGTAGGTTGCACTAATATGATCTAGTGAAAAATATTGACCATGACCCATATCATTACAGCCAATAAAGAAATATATGGGTCCTCTTGTTATATGTATATACATATTTGAAAAGGTCGAAATAGTTTTAATTTCAGTTACTTTTTAAATTAATGGGCACTTATTTGAAGTAATGTCATTATTGATAGAGAGAGTTTGCTTAGTAATGACCATTATTAGCAGTATAGTAATGGCCATTAATTATGCTAATTCAAGGCCATTATGTTTGTACTACATGTAACACATTAAAAGGCATTCCAAGATGTTAATCGGACCATTATTTCTGACACTTTCCCATTAATGTGTACTTGTTAAGGGGTGTAAATAATGGCAACGCTCCTGTGATATATAAAATTAGTATGAAAGGAGAAATGTGGAAATCGCCGAACACGATAAGTGTAACAAATAGTGCAGTCTCGGTTTGACTGAAACTTTTCATGAACGGTAGTGAAAAAGGCCGTCTAGCCCCGGGTTGAGCAGAACTCGTAATCGGATTAGTATTGGTCTTGTGCATTACTGAAAAGTAGTATATGTGTGTGGGAGTTAATTACATAGTGTTAGGCAAAGGCAGATACGTCACAACACAAATTGGTAAGTGCGCTTTTACCTGCGAATAAACATGCTGCTTATCGTTATAATTCATTATAAAAGTAGTTATGAAAGTCGAACGCGGAATGCATGCGTAGACACAGTATGTCACGCAATGAGCATACACAGTTTGACAATAGGCCTTTGAACGTCCGGTGCCAAATATGCCGCTGCGAGTTTAAATCAGCTTCTAGGTTGCACCAAACTCCACTATTCCCTATTGTCATCACAAGAAAACCGGACAGTGAAAATGGAAAAATACTAGCCAGGCTTCTCATTAATATGATAACGTATATACAGTTATCAATACATGTTAAACAAACACAATCATAGAAAGCCACAAGGTAAGTACTCTATGACTTGGCAGAAGAACAAGAGAATAAACCATTAAGGTCATTACAGGACACGATTGAAAAAACATCAAACGTTACTATTCTTGTCAAACTAAACACGTTTCTGGGAGGATATAATGTTAATCATCAGTATGATATAAGTTGTATATCGGAATTTACCAATATCCTTCCTGAACAATTAAATGAGCATTGGTGGATCAAACAATCGAACGTTCATGCCAATGACAATGGTCAGGTTGAATAGGAATATATGTAAACAGATTTCATATATGTATATAAAAGTAGGTATCAATTTCTCTCAAGATCATTACACAATTGTAAATCAATTGTTTTCCGTCATCTGAAACTATTTTAAAGGGGAATCAAGATATATTTCGATAATGCCATTTTTAAATGCCTTTGTGTTATACTTATATGTCCTATTGATTCTGCATTATTGGTTAGAGAATGTAGCATTGAGGGACTCACTTTATGTACAGTTTCCCGTTTTACTGGGATGATGAAAGGGTAAGAGTGAGGTTTGTTGCACCATAGTAGTTGGTTTAAACCGCAAGCGGACTGTTTGCCAGTGACTGTTCCAAGGCGGTAGCCCTATTGTCTATCTGTCTGTGTTTGTTAAAACGAGTATGCAATGAGACATTTGGAAATCGCCGAACACGATAAATACACGAAATAGTGCAGTCTCAGTTTGATTCTCTTGCTTCTTTTTCGCTTATATGGTTTTCATAATTGCACATGGTAAGATAGCAATGAACAGTTTCTTTGAGTTTTTCGCTTTGATAACGCAATCTTATAATTACACATGGTAACAGTGAACCGTTTATTTGTGTTGTAATGTAGACGCTAACGCACACGCATTCCCTACATGCGAACAATTGTATTTCTGTGCTGATGTGTAATTCTAACATGTCGTGCTACAAAGGTGAATATGTAATCAATATGTAACGCACGCCAAGGATTTTACCAGAAGGAAGCGAGGTCGTCCACCTTGATTCAACATGTTTGGTTGGAAGAACTGATGGTAAAAATTGGGAAGAAAGTTTCTGGTAAGAAAAAACAGTCGTGGCTTGTTTACATGTTCGTGCCAACATGTCATTTGTGTGTGCTTTTTTCATATTGTTTTATTATGTTAAACTTTGTTCCCAGTTCCTACCAGATATAATGCTATTTTCTCTCGGCAGCTATTCTACGCTGGCATAAAACCTTGCTTGTTATCATTGTAATTGTTGTTTGTTTTAATGCGTGCTTTTCGTTGACTATGTTCTGTGACGGCTACATTTTCTGTAGGATTTATACCTGCTTTTAAGACTATATATCGTTCATGAAAATGTACTTTTCAAACTAATGAACATTTGTAAAGAAAGAAGTTGAATATATATAGATATAAAAATCGAAGGTATATATACTACAAAATGATAACATTGTAGTAAAAATTATGTTAAAAGATATTAAATATTTAAATAGAATACCCTCTCTATAACGGATTAATTGTTTAGATCTAGTTTGTCTTCATCGTACCTCTCCCTTTTTTAATAAATTCATATATCACGAATATATGCCTCGGTTCAAAACAAATTTGATTTTTGTTTTTAGATAGATTCACTGACAATTCAGAAAATCCTATCTAATATCATAAAATGTACAAAAACAATTATAAACCAACACATAATTTCGTATTTGAATTTGTTTTCTGACGACATCACGCAAATCACTGAAGACAATACGAGCAGCTCGGCTTCTGATATCAGTTATTTTATAAAACCAAGTGGGTGTATTGAATATCTACAAAAATAAGTATAAAAGTCGAATTGGAAACGGATAAGCACAGTGAGTAATGGATCAGGAAGCAGTATGCAGTGTGAATGAATACATATGAGACCAGATAAGAACACATCCATGGAAAGCACCATGCCATTTCATGAACAAGGTGAAGTATATACTAATGCATAGTGAGTCAGTGAATTAAAAGTTGGCCATGCTGCATTTTGTCAACGTCAGTGAACGGATACCAAGAACCAGGATTAGAATATTTAACCCAATAACCCAATGAGGAAAATGAGAAAAATGGTCCAATAGAAACCACAGCAACTAAACACAATTGAATCTTAGGTACGTACTGTACCACTGACTATAGTTCGGGCGCTTGTTTCAGCCAAAGGTTTTTCTGCAAAAGCTTGAGCAATAAATAATACGTACCTTAATTATGTATCATTAGAACTGGTATTTTAAGTGTTAAATAAGAATATGTTAGTTTTGAAAAACGTTTAAGAAATAAATATTTTACCTCCCAAATGAATTTATGATGGTGCTTATCCCATGTAAATTCCTTGTTGATGGGACAGTAGAAAATTAAGAAATTTCATATAACTTCAATTAGCCTTCATATTTTGCAATAAAACTTTCAGGTTGTTTTAATTTATTAATATTCAACAATTTAAAACCATTATAAAAAATCTGAAAATAATTATTTTTCAAATTTTGTCATGCAGCAGAATTTTGAATTGAAAATGTCCCATCAAAAGCTTTCGCGCATGAATTTTTGATTTCTCAACCGATTTTGAAAAGCAAGATATTTCTTATTTACCACTAAAAATGTTTCATTGATATACAACTTATTTAGGTACGAATTGATTTTGTCTGAAAAGTCAAAAAACACTTTGGCTGAAACAAGCGACCCAAACAATAATTAAAATAAGCACACTAAATAACCAAATGAACAGAGCATTTCACAGCATAAAGGGTCTCAGTCAGAAGTCTGAAATTGTATGAGAAGTAATCAGCATTTCAATAAATGTATTTCGATAGCGATTTTGCGGAAGTAACGTAGGCTATGAATCGTTGGTTTTAAATTGCGATGTGGTTCACAGAGTCTTCGTAAAATATATAACGTATACTAACTTATATATAACAACATTTTACAGGTGTTAATTTGCTGTTTTCCGAGCTATTTTACAAGTCCTTGTTGGTGTTTGTAATGGGTTGTCAAATACGTTGAGTGACACCAATATTGTAAGACACATCTCATTTTATTTCAATTCTGACTCACTTCTGGAAGGGGGCGTGTCAAATACTATATTTAGAATAACACAACCTGTAGCTCACCTTTGGGTAGCTAGGTCTCTTTCGTTTATATTTGTGTGAGTGATAAGATTTTAACTGTATAACGCTACATTTAGTTAGTTCATAACATATTACCACTCGAATATTTTCATAAAAGGACACGTAATCTGAAAATGTATGGTATTCATTGTATCCATTTTGGTAAATTACATTATTTAAACACGATACGAATAACAGAAAAAAACGAACATTGCAGTCAATCGGTACGAAGAGAGTCGTGCTTTAATTTTATATATACACACAAAACTGCTATCTAAAATTTCGATTCAATTCCTGGTTGCTTGTCTAGCGTGTTTTCATATTCCCGAAAGTAAAGCAATAGACAAACTTGAAGTAATAGAACATAACTTCTAGACAAGACATTACTATTTCTGGAGAATAAAACATTTAATAGAATAATACTTAGCATTTGTCTACGTCAATTGATGTGTTCACTATACTAAAATAGATAATGACTAGTCGCCGGGGATACAAGTGATGCATGTAGGTCAATGTATACTGTCGACGAGTCACCGGGGATAAAAGTGGAGCATGGAGGTCAATGTATAACGTCAAGTCGCCGGGGATACAAGTGAATTGAATTGAATTGAATGTTGTTTAACGGTTCATCAACACAGTATAGGTTATTTAGAGTCGCCCCAAAGAGAGGGGAAGGATACATAGGAATCCGGGAAACTGCCCTACTCTTATTATCGAATAGATTCATGTGGTTCTTTAACGTGCTCGGATGATAGACCGATACACGGGACCGCTCGGTTTACGTCCCCATCCGACGGACGAGGCTAAGGGAAAGTGTCTTGCCCAAGAACACACCGACGGAACTCAGTGGCACCGATGAGGATTGAACCCGAGGCCTCCGGTTACAAATCCGCCGCGCTACCGACTGCGCCACGCCAGCCCTCTTGATACAAGTGAAGCATGTATGTCAAGGTAAAATGTCAAGTCGCCGGGGATACAAGTGAAGCATGTAGGTTAATGTATAATGTCGAGTCACCGGGGATACAAAATGAAGCATATAGGTCAAGGTATAATGTCGTGTCGACGGAGATAAAAGTGAGATAAATGTTAGAAAACAGTACAAGTCTATAAAAAAGTACAAGTAAAGATATACGAGGGGCGTTCATTATATATTGCAACTTGGGTGAGGTTTACACACACAATTTGAAAATAAATAAAGAATGAACCTTTAGTGGCACTTTCTGAAAATTTTATTAAAATCAGTGAAGATATAAGTCTATGACGACTGTTTATTTGGGATATATCCATATACGCTGCCCTTAGCCTCGTTCGTCGGATGGGGACGTGAACCGTTTGAGCACGTTAAAGAACCATATGAATCTATTCGATAATTAGAGTAGGGCACGGTTCCCGAATTCCTATGTATCCTTCCACTCTCTCTGGGGCGGCTCTATATAACCTATACTGTGTTGATGAGCCGTTAAACAGCATTCAATTTAATTCAGTTAAAAAGCGGCATAAAAGTTTAATGAATTTGCATAGGTCGTAATGTTGGATTCATAAAGAAATGCATTTTGCAGCAAAGTAATTTATTCATACTTCTGTTGTAACTAAAAGTATGTGTTAATATTACGAAAACGATGTTTTCAATACAAAACATAGATATAGTCCAAGGGAAGAAATGTCGTTTTCTTGGAAATATAAAATTCCCGAAAATATCAAATTCCAATAAAAATAATAGTCAAAATCAGTTTGAAGATATGGCGGAAAAGGGTTTTAAAGATATGGGTAACGAAAGAAAAGGGTACTCTAACGATTTAATATATAATCAACAATTTAATTACACCGCTCCAAAAATATTAAAGCCTGAAGTTGCTGTTCGCTTTTTTATCATAAAATGTAAGTTAAATTTTGTCGCACTGACAACATTAAAGGAGCAATAAACCCAAAAATATACACACTACAAATAAAAACTACTAACATTTTCATATGGAAGATATAAAAATTTGTGGTTAAGGCAAGTGAACGGTCAGTGGCAACTAAGCCGCAAGGTGGTTTAAAGGTTGAGGTAAATGTGTATACATTTCTGAAAACACTCTGACATCTACCATCTTCTTTCGGACTTAAGGACGTACGACAACACGGAGAGACACCATTATTACGCCTTAGGTGAAATAATTAGCAAATCCTATGACAAGAAACCTGATTTTAATTTTGATATTTTTACGCCTCGATATACTTCTTATGGTTCTATGTTTCTTTCCTTTTTCGTCTTTCTAGAGTTGTACACAATCCAGTGCGTTGCACTATTGTACACATAGTGCAACGCACTGGATTGTGTACACATAAAATTGATTCAAGCTAACCTAATTCAGGCATTATTGCCTACTGACCGTTCCAAGTAGGTAACAATTTCTTCACCACCCTTTCTTTTGTATTTTGTCTTCTTCATTGTATACTTAAATACATAGTGTTCCTTGTTTGCAGTACAGTCATAAGGCAGGGTTAGTTTATAGGGCATTCATTGTACATGTCATGTCATTTATTAATTATATGTTCATAGACTTAATCAACACAAGTTTCCATTGAAAATGTTTATTTATGTAGAGAGTAGATGGCGAAATAGTTTATAGACGAAAGGAAGGGGAGTAAGACAAACAAACAACAGAAATAGAAGAAGTGAAAGGGTAAGGTGAAAGAAGAATGTAGAGTTTTGGTTTGTCTCATTTGCTGTTTAGTAATTATAGTTGATATATGAGTTGATAAAGTTTCGCCATGTTTGCTCTTGTGTCTCTCATTTATCGTTCGCAAGCGCTATACTTGTTTCAATTTCGATTCGTTTATGTAGATAAGCCTTTCAAACAGATACTTTTATGAATTTTGTTGCTGCATTTATTTCTAAAAAATAAAATACTTACCACTAATAATCAAGAAGTTTTTTTATTGTGTTATTGATAAAAAAATAATCTGTTATGCCAAAATATATAGTCTCAATGTTCAAATCTATGGATACATTTAAGTCGGAAATGTATGTTTTTAACTCCGACCAAAACGTTTGATCAATATTACATTCCAAGAACAAATGATTTACAGATTCAATATGTTTGTATTAAATAGTGTCTTGTCGTACACTTAACGGTGTATTCTCTTGTTGCTCCGGCTTGTGCCCAGCTACAGAGTACTTGCTTTGTGGTTTTCTAGGGTTTTGCTTTTATATTCTTATATATATGATAATGTATTTGCTAAACGTATATTGCCTATTAATGCTGCCTTATTTGTTAGGGAATATAACCTGGCGAAGATATCTTTATTTAAACTGCACCTTTTAATTGAGACGACAATAGGGTAAGAGTGAAGTTTGGTGCACCCTAGAATCCGATATTTATTCACAGATATCTGTGGTACTTTCTCAAATACGTTTGTATTCTTACTTAAATTTTGAATAGGTGGTTCCACTACTCCAGGCGTTAAAGGTTCCGAGTATTTTTTAATCACACTTTGGATATGTTGCCTGCTTTTTAATCGTTTGACTTTTACTTGTGATATGCAGGCTTCATAACCTCTTCGTCCTATTAAATTCTATATTGTTTACTTCGCGCAATTTGTTTTCTTTTAGTGCAACGCCGTTGGCCATTGAATGGTATGAACTTACCTCACTGAAGGTTCCGTCTTCACCGTCATATGTATACCATCTTCGGCATGGATCAACATTCTGTACTATTGACATTTTAAATATTGAGTTCTGATCAACATGGGGCTAGTGGGCGTGAACGGTAACAAGCACATTTCACTACCGTTCATGAACAGTCTCAATCAAACCGAGACTGAAGTATTGCTTATATTTATCGTGTTCGGCGATTTCCAAATTTCCCCTTTCATACTCTTTTTAAAAAAACTGTTGGTTTCTTTGTCAATGACCGTTCCAAGGCGGTAGCGCTATAGCCAACCATTTTATGTTGCTTGATCTCATATCGTTCTGTGCATGCTTTTGGTTGACTGTGGCCCTTAATTGATACATTTTCTGTTCGACTTTCTATATCTAGTTTTCTAAAACGTTGAATATTATTTTAACTAATAATAAATTTACAACATGCATGTAAATGTTACAGAAAGTGTAATAGAAAATGTATCGATCGATAATAAATACTGAAAAGGTGATCGCTTGGAAGCAACAAACACAAACAAGAGAGAAAAGTAGCACATTCGGTTGTATTGAGTCTGTTCATGAGAGGTAATTATAAGATGCAACACCTCTCACGCCTCCTAGCACCGGCTTAAGCGTTTTCTTTTTTTTATACAATGAGAGCACTGCGGTTTAGTTTGCTTTCTAGTTTAATGTTAACAACATTTCGACCAAAGCCTAACACATTTTACTGCATACCAATTTACAAGTTCCTTTTACTTTCATTGTAACAGGAAACGTCAAAACCCGCTCATATTAACGTGTAGTTAAGTCATATTGGGTGTGTAATATATCGTGATTGATGCAATTTTCTGCTCAAGTCACAGAAAGTATGTCATGCGATGTAAACAATGTTGATTTACATGGGGAAATTCCCATGATGTAAGGACAATTGTTTGTTTGAAATAAAAGTTTGTTTGGTGAAAATTAAATGTTACAACCTATATTATTGTTCTAAGTGAAAAATGCTCCTAAAATCGGGTAATATTAATGCGCGAATTATTAATTAGTGACAGAAGCATATATTCCAATACAAATCTAATAATCTATAAATGCTGATTACATTTGTTAAAGAAGGATAACCTATGTTTAATCAAGCATAGCTTAGAATATGCATGTATGATTATATATTGCATAGCACAAACTTTGTATAGTTCTTTGTCAAAGTAAAGGCTGGGCGACCTTCATCATTTCCCATTATTACAAAATGCTTTTAGGTACAATATTGCCTTTGAAGAATCCAATCATAAAATATCACTTCGATTTAGCTTCGAACGTGTTTGAATGTCAGTGTTAACTTTTCACATCCATTAGGTAATTTGATTATGGAAAAATGTCCCATACTTTCCCATTTTTATATAATTTATATGATGCATTTAAGACATCTAATATAATATTCTGCAAGTGAGTGTTATCAGGTTATCACATTGAAGGTTCCATGTTCACCGTCATAAAATAGTTAAAATGTCAGTACTATTGACGTGATACATATTGGTTTCAGCTCAATCCGGGTCTAAAGGCCTGTAGCTAGCTTTTCTTTCACTATTGTCCATGAGCGCCTCAAATAATCCGAGAGTGCAATATTTCTTGTATCTATCGTGTTCGGTGATTGTCAAATTTCTCCTTTCATACAATGATTTCTAAACCTTTGTGTTTGTTTTATTGTCTCGGTGAAACTGCTTCCTGTGTAGTGTTCAACTTCAACTTCAACTTCTTTATTTCACTTAGGTTCACATATATGAACAGCATAAGCAACATGTTACAAAATACATTTACATATGAGTTCGACATTAGAGCTAAAAGGAAAAACACTTTGTCATTAAAGACAGTGTATAAACATAATGTTTAAAATTGATCTTGAAATATAAAACATTTATTTCAATCTGAACTAGAAGATTTAACTGAAATATTCAGCACACTTTACAAGTGCCCTTGATGCACAGTGTATTCAGTATTTATACGTTGCGAATGGGTTAAAGGCTTCACAACGTAAAAGGAACTTTTAAATAGAGTAATATTAAAATGCGTGCAAAAGCAATGATCTTCGTTGCATTTGCTTTTTGTTTGAGATACAATGCGGATCTATAGCACAATTTGTTTAAGTGATGCAGTTTCTATAGGAACTAAATTAATTTTTCCTAACTGATTTATTTGCATATTTATGTTTTCTATTCTAGAAATATGATAACTGTCCCTGTTACTTAGACAGTGCGAGGGTTCGGGAGAGGCATTGGCTAATAAATTACCGCTCCTGAACAGACACAGTATAACTTTTCTTTCTTGTTTGTGTTCGATTCTTCTAAGGAATTCATTTCCGGTATTTACCATGTAGATCAAATTTCCCTCATGTGGCTTAAGATAGGATCAGTTATATAACCTTCTTTTCTAGTAGAAAGAGAATCATCCTCATACAGTATACACAGTATTAAAGATGAAGAAGTTTTGCTAAAGAAGGTTCGATAGCAATAAATAGACAAGAGCAAGTTAGTTTTCATCGGATGTGTACATGTCTAGCTTAAGACGTGGCTGCAGTTTCATTAGTTTAACACAAACAATTATATTTGCTCTATGTAAATGTAAGTGATATTCTTATTTAAATATAGCAAATACTTTAAAATGTGTACAGAGATAGATGATGTTACAACAGGGATACAATTAACTTAGCGAATTGCGAAGCGTTTCTCGAACACACAGATAGGTGTTAGATCCACGTCGGCGCCATTAAGTGGCATCCTTTGTGCTGTACGTATATTGTCTAGTTTGTTTAGATAATAAGGCCTGACGGGGATTTCTTTACTGACATTGTCCCCTTTTCGTGTGATGACTATAGTTCAAGACTGAGGTTTGGTGCATCCTAAAACCTAGTTTAAACACCCTCAGCGGTCCGTTTTCCACTGACCGTTCTAAGGCGTTAGCCCTTTTTCCCGTGAATGCTGCCATGTTCGACTTCCAAGGCGCTAGTCCTTTTGTCAACCCTTTTGTGTTTGTGATGTCGTTTGCAATAATTATTGCTTTTGCCTTCTTGTTTGTCTGTTTGCGTGTTTGTTTCTGTGTTTTGTGGTTGACAGTCCTCCTTGAATCCTACTTTCCCTGTCCGATCTTTTTATATTTCTTTTTAATACCTACTTCATCTGAATCCCAGTATAGTTGCTGTATTATGGTATTCTTATGTTTGAAATATAAAGTTGGTTCGCTGATCAATCAAACTGCACCAAGATAGAGCGACTTATTACAAAAGAATGAATCTAAATTTATTAAACAAGTAATGGTTTGTGCATTTAGCGTCAACGTGCATACAAATACAGCCAGACAGGATAGTTATTATATCACACTATAATGACGTTTTTCCGGATCAAATCACACTTATACGTTGCAAATGTCGAGAAATAGTAGTTTATTATCACCATTATGCAGTCGAATGCATAAACTAATGTATAATTCAAGTAGGAAATATAGTATTTACAGAATACAATCAAAAGTAAACAATAATCATCCTACAGTTTAAGCAAACGGATTTGCAATAGCTGCAACGTCAATGGTAAACAGTCCGCTGAGGGTTTAACCACGTTTATAGGGTGCACCAAACCTTAATTTGGCCTATTGTCATGCCAATTAATGAATACTGATAAAGGTGATCCTTTGAGAGCAACAAACACAATTAAGAGAATAAAGCAGCAGACTCGGTTTTATTGAGTCTGTTCATGAGAAGTAATGAAAGAAGCAAAACTTCTCACGAACCCTAGCACCGGCTTTAGCGGTATTCTGCTTCAAAGCCACCTATATTGGGCTCGTTGGTCCCAACGGACCAGTAAAAAATAACACTACTGATTCGTAGCACGGGGATACTTTTTACAGCCGCCACACTGCACTAAACGAACACTAGTGTGAATGTTAATACATACTGAAAAAGGTGATCCTTTGAGAGCAACAAACACAATTAAGAGAATAAAGCAGCAGACGCGGTTTTATTGAGTCTGTTCATGAGAAGTAATGTAAGAAGCAACACTTCTCACGCCCCCTAGCACCGGCTTAAGCGGTATTCTACTTCAAAACCACCTATATTTGGCTAGTTGGTCCCAAAGGAACAGTAAAAAATAACACTACTGATTCGTAGCACGGGGAGACGTTTTACAGCTGTCACTCTGCACTAAACGAACGCTAATGTGAATGTCAATAAATACTGATAAAGGTGATCCTTTGAGAGCAACAAACACAATTAAGAGAATAAAGCAGCAATCGTGTATAGGGTGCACCAAACCTTATTGTTTGCCTATTGTCATGCCAATTAGACACGTGTATAGAGTGCACCAAATCGTATTCAAAGCAGCAATCGTGTATAGGGTGCACCAAACCTTATTGTTTGCCTATTGTCATGCCAATTAGACACGTGTATAGAGTGCACCAAATCGTATTCTTTGCCTATTGTCATGCCAATTAAACAGCGCATTACGTAAGTATTACACATACATGACCATGTATATGTGAACAAAGAAACGTCATAAACATACCTACATCAGTCATGAAGACTAGCAATTACAAATGGCTCTACTATATATTATTGATAGTGGACACAGTTAATTAGATACCTTAAACAACTACGAAGTTCTGTATGGCCTGCTTAGTCCACATTAGTTTAAACATCCGGCATATTGTTGCTTACTCGTCTTTGCCTAGGATGTGTTGATGAGAACCGAGATGTATAGACAACCAAGTTGATGACAAATGCATTTCATTACACACTATTGATTAAACAAACTTTTGGAAATCGTCGAACACGATCAATACACATAATATTGCAGTTTCGGTTTGATTGAGGGCTCAGTGATCTCCAAAGATCGGAATAAATAACAGTTCTGATTGCAAGCACGGGGAGAAGTTTTACCGACGTCACACTGCACAGGCAACAGTACTGTGATTTATAAAACAGTTTGAGAAGGAAAATTTAGAAATCGTCGAAAACGATAAATACGAAAAAAATATTGTAGTCTCGGTTTGATTGAACGGTATTGAAAAGTTCTTGCTACCGTTTAATTTTTTACCTAGCCTTGTTTATTGTATTTGGTGGACAACGCGCATTTGAAAAAATAACCCTGAAGTGTATTTGTGTAATTATTAAATTACCAATATTACTTCAGTCTATTGATCCTTTTTTGTTTCAGACAAGAGTAATACAATTATTTTAATACTTTTATAGACGTTTGTATTTACTTGTATTGTCACAAAAGTGTTGGCGAGTTTCAAACGTTAACTGTCTTCCCCTTCATCATTTACATCACGTGACACAGAACAAGTCAATGCGGTACCCTCATTGCCAATCCTTTATGTTGTGATTACATCACGTGACACAGAACATATCAATGCGGTACCCTTATTGCCAATCCTTTATGTTGTGATTAAGTCAGGTTACTCGGAACATGTCAAGGCGGTACTCTATTTCCAATCCTTTATGTTGTGAATACGTCACGTGACTCAGAATATGTCAAGGCCATACTCCTATGCCAATCCTTTATGTTGTGATTACGTCTCGTGACACAAAAACATGTCAATGTGTCACCCCTATTGCCAATCCTTTGTGTTGTGATTACGTCACGCGATACAGGACGTGTCAATGCGGTACTATTGCTGCCAAACATTTTTGTTTTGATTATGTCACGTGACACAGAAATATGTCAAAGAGGTACTCTTATTGCCAATACTAAATGTGGTGAGTACTTCACGTAACACAGATCTGGTCAATGCGTCACCCTTATTGACAATACTTTATGTTTGTCCTATCCCACACTTTGCTTATGAATATATGTATGCAAATAGATGCGTGCTTTTGAATGGCTGCGTTATAATTGCAGGTAAACTTCTTCAGCAAGGTTTTCATAATCATAAACTACTTAGATCTTTCTCAAAGTTCTATCGCCGCAACGAAAACATGCTGGTATAGTAAAAATCTGCGACAAGGAATATCTCAGCCGTTATTCTATTGAGATGTGATCTATAAACTTCGGCAATTAAAGGAGTCTGGCGGATTTCCTGACGACTTTGCAAAATTAAGTTTGAAATTCGTCAGAAAATTAAACGACCCGTTAGTATCACAGCGCACTTCATGTTTGGTGATTGAACCCTATAACGTCAGTCACTACGCTTTAATTGTCTCGTCTGCGATGCGCGTACAATCCATGATTGCACCTTCTGAAACCCTGAAAGGGGAGGTCGGTGCATGAACCTTTGTACGGCGGCTTTCCTGGTCGTACCCTAGATTGGGTTTCTCTTAGGATGAAACTGCTGTGGTTGTTCAGTACAATTCTGGATACATCCTGAGGTGTTTCTAATTATGTAAATTTTGTTTATATATCTTTACAATAACATATACGTGTATGGTTTCCTAGTTTCTCTGGATATGGACTATATTGTTAGAGATTTACTGTTGATTGGATGTACTTTTATTTACACAGTCTTGTCAGTTTGAGGGCTAAAGACAGGATAATAGCGAGGCTGTGTACATTTAAAATCGTTGTAAGTTAACCGTTGCGCCATATTTCAAATTGACCGTTCCAAGTCGGTAACCCTGTCTTCACCACTCTTTCTGTTGTGTATTGATTTTTTAATTATATTGTACATTTGCTCTTTGTTTGTGGCAATTTGCGGATCTACGGTGCCATTGCGCTGTGATTTCTATATTCTCATTACTGTGCGACATTTGCATCTAATTGCATCACATATATTGCTAGTGATTAAGTCAGTATTCCATAAATATCACATTCATGAGAGTGTGAAAGTAAAATTCACACCCTGAGGATATGATTATCGACCGAGGCGAAGCAACCTTTTTCAAAGTTATATTGCTGGGTTAGAACAGATGACGTTCCCGAAACAGTACGTACACCAAAGCGCACCATAGCTGCGCATGAGATGTCTAGCTCTACTGATCAAAGATTGGCAGAGTTTATGCCGTAGTGCGACGTCCTTCGTCCGTCTCTTTGTCCGCCAATCTTCACGTAAACTTTTTATTGAGCGAATATTCCTCTGAATCTACTTGATGGATTTATGTAAACTTTGCAGGAATGTTGCCACTGTAATGTAAAACCCGGGATGGCCTGCAAAGCTAAAAAAACAAATTGTTAGCAACTTCTTCTTGAAAACTATAAGTGATATTGATATGAGACGTTTTCTAAAATAATCAGCGAGAGATAGTGCTTGTCAAAATCAGTTTGTTTTGACATTAAAACAAGGTTGACAGTGGCCATCTTTGTTTAAATAGAGTTATATAGTAACACTTTGCAGCGACTACTCCCCTGAAACAACTTGATGGATTTTCATAGAACTTTACAGGAATGTTGCTCCTGATCTGTAGTTGATCTTAGCAAAACTTCAAGTCGGACGGATTTTCAAAAAATGGCCGCCACGGCTAAATGTATTCTTTAAAAATACAATTGTGTGGCGACTACCACTGACAAACCGTAAGTGATATAGATTCGGAACCGTTACCAAAATGATCGGAACGGCATGTAGTTGTTTTTAACATTCGTTTCGATTATGTTTAGTTGATCCTAGCATAAGTTCAGCATACATTCATGTCGACCGGAAATACAAGACGGCCGCCACAGCTAAACATGTTTTTTTTTAAAAATACAAGTTTGTGGCGACTGCTTTTTAAAAACCATAAGGGTAATGATTTGGAACCTTTCTACTGGCATGACATGTAGTTGGTCCTAATCAAAATTCATTTCGATTTAATGTCAAACATGGCAACCATCGGACATCATTGTATACATAGAGTTATATTGGAAAATATTGTGGCGACTACTCCTCTTAAACTACTTCATGGACGTTTATGAAACTTAACAGGAATTAACAAGATTTAAAAATACAAGATGTTGGTGACTACTTCTCAAACATCCTAAGCGGTATTGATTTGGAACCTTTATTAAAATGACTGGCATGACATACATAAAGTTGGTCCTAAACAAAATCATTTTGATTCGATGCCAAACATGGCCGCCGGCGGGAATCTTTGTTTATACAGAGTTGTAGAGGGAAACAATTGTGACGACTACTTCTCTGAAAGTGCTGATCCTTTTTGTCTAAAATTGCACAGGTTCCCATGGCGGATCTAACTATCAAAATATATCAGTAGACCTTCAAGTTCATTGACCTATTATTTTTTTACTACTGTAATTTTACCCTCTCGTAAGATAGTAAAATAAATGCACATTGTTGTCTATGGTGATATATCATGAGCGTTTTGTGTGAGGCATAATACATAAGCTATTATCGTTTTGTCAATTATAATATAGTAACACAATCTTTACTGGTGATTTACTTCGCTAATGCCTTGTACAGTTGATCTTACTGCTCAGTATCACAACAAACACGCCAGTAAGGTAGCATACAACAGCTTTAGCATCAGTTTCGAATTGGCCCCGGTGAAATTCTGAAATAAGGGGTAAATGAGAATATTGAATGCTTATGTCTTCTTGAAAACATTTTTCAATGCTTTATTTCTGTTCTGACTTGTGAGAATGGAGTTTGAGAAACAATTTGACAAGCTTCCCTGACACCCTGACCGATTCCCATAGAATTGTATAGGGTTGAAATTCGAAACTGAGGCCTTGTGGAAAATCTGTGTATTTTGTGTTTCTTTTAAAATGTCAACAAACAGCTTGAAATACTGGAATTTATCAATGGATGGTGGGTATATTGCTATTGATTTGTAGGTTGTACTTCATGTTGACAGCAAGAATAAATGCAGCACTTTGTGATATAATTTGCGCCTAACCTGTGTGTGTGTTTTGACAAATGTCCACTTCGACTCGGAACAGCAACAGTCTCCGCGACTTTGTTAGACAGATTGAGTGTGTCAGTATGTTGTAAGAGCTGTGGTTGAATGTTTCTTATATCTGATTTGTAAAGCAGTAGGTGTTGTAGATTCACTGGTGTGCTATTTCTTTTTCAGGTGTGTGACTAACTTGTACAGAGGGAATTGAATCGGGGGCAATCCGCTCATCTGATATGGAGAGAAAACTGTTGTCTGCCCCCTAAAGACAACGGTAGACTTGATTCAAGAGGCAATACTTGAATTGCCGCATTAACTCCAGCCGAATAGTACAGCCCGAATGTAATAACACGATTTCGCAATCTCTGACATTGCAGTGGTAATATATATCGTTTTTTCCTGAACTATTTTCTCTTTTTATTATACTAATATTACACTTATCGATTTGATGTTTCTTGCCCCGTGTGGTTCCGAGGGCCCCGTTTGGTTACGGGGCAAGGAATAGGGCCATTGCAGATCCCGTTGGAGGGGAAGGCAGAGGGGTAGAACCCCCCAAATTCATGTTCATTTTATCATTTTTGTTCATGATCATTAAAGGTCTTCATCATGACCCCTGCATTGTTTCAGGTGCCATCTGGCTCATATCACTAGAGCAATGGCAGAAAGACTATAACGTGGCTACAGCGTAAATGGAGTGTCTACAATATAATTTGCAGCAACTCTGCAGTTCAGGGTGGGAAGGTTCTAGGCCCGTTCTCCATATTTTATCTCGATGTACATGGAGGATGAGCCTGGCATGTTCATTCCTGTTAGGCGCCATATAACTTGTCATCTGTTGGTGCGCCTTAAAACCCCAATTCAATTTAATTGATGTTTTCTGCAACATACGGCAAATGTCATATTCATATATACAATTAACAATGATAATCCTATCACATGTGAAAACATTTCAATACATATTCAAACCATTTTCATCCTCATTGTACAACTTATGTGTCATACAATACAGAAAGACATACAGTGCATTAGGTTTGTTTTTTAAAGTTTAAAAAGTTTAAAAAGTTTATCAAAAGAGGTTTTGCCCCTTTTATTGTGCCACATACTGTATGTTTAGTGGATGACTCATTTATAGTTCGCCACTGTATTTTCATCTTTGATTTGATTGTGAGATGACCGGACAGATTGTGGACCGAAGGATGACGCCTACCTAATCTACATGGGAGAGAAGCGTTTGATGTTTGTCTTAAATCGTGTCTTATTCTACCCTTAACGGTGTGTTCTATTGTTTCACTGACTTCTGCCAAGTCCCTGAATATGTGATTCGTGCTTTCTACGTTTGTCTGATATTATATATACATGATCATTTATGTGCTTTACTTGTATTACCTATTACATGCAATGCTGCCTTGTCATGCCATGAAGTTTGTGAATCACTTATTTTTCTATTAGATAATAATTTCGTCAGGTATGGAACTGCCGTTTATAGACAAATTGATGGTATCCCTATGGGTACGAACTGTGTACCCCTTGTCGCAGATTTGTTTTTATATTCCCATAAAAGAGATTTCTTGTTGAGTCTTTCACCAGATACCCAAGATGATGTTATTGAAGACTTTAAAGAAACATCTAGGTATCTGGATGACAAAGTGAACACTGACAACCCTTTCCATTCTACTATGGTTAATAGTTTATATAAATAACGTCTCATAGCACAATTAATTTTCCATAGGGTCCCATTGTAATGTTTTTGTTCGTGGCATACAGATAAACAGTTATATTTATGCTTAAATTCTTCATTGATCCAATATCTGCAATTTAAAACATATTTAATAAATATTTACCAGATTGAACTTTTTTTAATTTCATGTTTGCGTGACACCTATCAAAATTTAGACAAAAATACAACCCCGTGGTGATTAGACCCATGATGTGTAAAAAGTAATCTTATATCAACATGAATTTTTCTGTGATCTCTTCCTAAAATGCTGTAGATTTAGAAACTGGTAAAGATAAATCAATGTATCCTGTAAAATGTAGAAAAGTTAACTTTTTTTATCTACTTCCTTCATCTGTAGGGCACGAGTATTCAAGGGAGATAATAGTGGTGTGAGGCCGAACGAATTTCAAACTTCGTAAGATTCTTGTTCATGATCACTTTCATACTATCTTTGTTAAACTTGTTAAAAAGTTTTTCAAAAGAGGTTATGACCCTATCATTTTGCAACGTACTGCATGCTTGGTGGTGGCCCTTTTACAGTTAGCCATTATGCTTTCCACTTTAATTGTATGATGACCGGACTGGCTGTGGACCCTATGATGACGCCTACCTAAAGCCTATTGGGACGGTGGCGTTTGATGTTTGTCTATGATCTTTCCTGTCGTGCCCTTAATGGTTTATTCTCTTGTTGCTCTGGCTTCTGCCAAGTCATTCAGTACCTTCATTGTGGCTTTTTAGGCTATTGTTTTTTTGTATTATATTTACACGAGCATATTTGTGTTTTTCTTATATTGCCTATTGATGCTGCCTTGTTGGTTAGAGATTAGATCATGGCGGGGCTTTCTTTATTTACACTGTCCTGTTTTAATGGGATGAAGTAGGGTAAGTGTGAGGTTTGGTGCACCTTAGAAACGGTTTAAACCCCCAGTGGCCTTTGTTGCCACTGACCGTTCCAAGGCGGTAGCCCTATTGTCAACCCTTTTGTGTTTGTGATGTCGTTTGCATTTGTATTACTTTTGCCTTCTCGTTTGTCTGTTTGCGTGTTTGTTTTTGTGTTTTGTGGTTGACTGCCGTCCTTGAATGCTGCTTTCCCTGTCCGATATTTTTATATTTTTTCAACTTAACAAAACTAATATGTATGGTATTAACGCTTCTTTCTCGATTTACACCTCTCTGTTGAAAATGGTGAATTAATTAGCAAAATCTATGATAAGAGCATGTACTCCAGTTGAGGACTTTAATATTTGTAATCTTTGTATAACTAAAAAGCTACTTCACCAGGGCTACCGTTACCATAAACTTCGTAAACCTTGGCAGAATTGTATTATCGGAAACCTGATCTTCTTTCCAAATATAAAAGTAATTTAAGATCTCGTCTGCGACAAGGAATATCACAACCTGCTTCTGTGGTGACGTGATTTACAAACTTCGTAAGATCCGTGGCAATGACCACTTTCATAATATCTTTGTTAAACTTGTTAAAAGGTTAATCAAACGAGGTGATGTAAAACCCAAAAGTCGTGCACTCAATGGTTTATTCTCTTATTTCTCTGGCTTATGCCAAGTCATTGAGTACTTTCTTTGTGGCTTTCTAGGCTATTATTGTTTTGTATTTATATATACGTGCATCTTAGTGTTTTACCTATATTGCTTATTATTGCTACCTTGCTGGTTAGAGAATATTTCATGGCGGGGATTTCTTTATTTACACTGTCCCGTTTTATTGTGATTACAGTAGGGTAAGTGTGAGGTTTGGTGCACCCTAGAACCTGTTTTATACCCCAGCAGCGTAGTTTTCCACTGACCGTTCCAAGGCGGTATCCCGCTTGTCAACCCGTTTTGTATGTTTACGTCATGTGCCTTTGTTGCCACTGACCGTTCCACGGTGGTAGCCCTATTGTCAACCCTTTTGTGTTTGTGATGTCGTTTGCATTTTTTATTACTTTTGCCTTCTCGTTTGTCTGTTTTCGTGTTTGTTTTTGTGTTTTGTGGTTGACTGTCGTCCTTGAATGCTGCTTTCCCATTGGCAACCCTTTCTTTCCAACTATGGTTAATAATATTTATCCTTAGGAACTTCAGCTTAACAAAGCTAATATATCTGATAATAACGCTTCTTTTCTTGATTTAGATCTCTCGATTGAAAATGGTGAAATAATTAGCAAAATCTATGGCAAGAGAGATGATTTTAATTTTGACATTGTTAATTATCCCCACTTGGATGGGGATGTTCCCCGAGCAACTTCTTATGGTGTGTATGTGTCTCAATTTATTCGTTTTTCAAGAGCTTGTACTCGAGTTGAGGACTTTAATAATCTTAATCTTTGTATAACTAAAAAGCTACTCAATCAGGGTTACCGTTACCATAAACTTCGTAAAACCTTTGCACAATTTTATTATCGTAACCTGATCGTCTTTCAAAATATAAAAGCAATTTAAGGACTCTTCTGCGACAAGGACTATCATAACCTGACTTCTATGGTGATGTGATTTATAAACTTCGTAAGATTCTTGGTCATGATCACTTTCATACTATCTTTGTTGAACTTGTTAAAAAATGTATCAAAAGAGGTTATGACCCTATCATTTTGCAACGTACTGCATGCCTGGTGGTGGACCCTTTAACAGTTCGCCACTATGCTTTCCTCTTTAATTGTACGATGACTGGACAGGCTGTGGACCCTATGACAGTAGGGTAAGTGTGAGGTTTAGTGCACCCTAGAACCTGGTTGAAATCCCCAGCGGCCTTTTTTTGCCACTGACCGTTCCACGGCGGTAGTCCTATTGTCAACTCCTTTTGTGTTTGTGATGTCATGTCTTACTTGGCCTTTTATTCATCTTTAATAAGTTTTTCGTTTCTGTGTGTGTTTGTGGTTGACTGTCGTCCTTGAATGCTGCTTTTCCAGTTCGATTTTTATATCTATATTTTATATGTTTACTAAAATAAAAATGCATACAGAAATGGAAATCCCCTTGAATTAACGAACACAACAATGAGAGTGCACAAGCACAGTCTGTTCATAAGATATAGCCTCTTAGGCTATCTAACACCTGCTTAGTTGGTATTCTACGTTAAGCCCACATTATCGGAGTTTGCTCCTTTTTTCCGTTGGAAACAAATAACTAGACAGCAGATACATATAGTTAATCAATTCTCACCTATAACTAAATTAAAAATATATACCATACGGATGTGGTAACAGTATAGTTACGCTGTGTGATGTATCTTATTCGAGATTCATACGATTCACGTTCCAATTAAACGAGATGCTATTGACCATAACTCCGAAGGTATAAATAAATACTGAGAAGAAGATCCCTTTGAAGCAACACTCACACAATATCAACTTGTATATTAATAATGTTTTTTGTAATACCACGTATTCATATGTTAAAATAAACTTTAGTAAATACACATAGAGACACAGGTTTATAATAATAGTTATGATCATCTTCGCTCTTAAAGACGATTCCAGCTTTATCTGCAATATATACAATAGTAATATAAAACGGGGCAAAGTCTTATACATTTCATTCGTGAAACTGAGGATAGCTGCGTCTGTATTAACAAGCAATGGTCTTCCAAATATACAATATAGGTAATTTCAATGAAGAATACCGCTGAAGCCGGTGCTAGGAGTCATGAGAGATGTTGCCCCTTGCAATACCTCTTATGTACAGATTTTATAAAACCACATCTGTTACTTTTCCCTGTAGTTTGTGTTTGTTACTGCCAGAGGATCCCGTTTCAGTATGTATTGTTATGTCATTCTAATTGATTCTTCTGATCAATACTTAAATAGCGTTCATTCAGTTAGTCTGTGGGTATTTTAATAATGACATGTATATAAATTATAATGAATGCATCGGGTAGTAAGAACGTAAGTTTGACAATATCACCTATTTCGTACACCTATTGCAAAAAGACAAGCATGAAAAACAAACGTAACAATAAACCATTGTCCTTTTTTAAAGGTGATCCTTAACTTGCTTATTTATTTTATGTACATAGTGCATGATCCACCTGTAATTTTAATCAGATCAGGTGTGACGTTATGTGTCGCTCCTGAATATAAACACATGCCATAATCATCTTTAGCCTAGGCTTTTTGCTTGGCTTCTTTATGTGGTACAAAAGAGTATGATAATGGACCTTTGGAAACGGCCGAGCAGAACTCGGGTTGAGCAGAACTCAATATTAATTAAATCAATAGTACAAAATGTTAACCATCCCGAAGATGGCATGCATATGACGGTGGACATGGAGTATATGTCTTCCCCATGTCGTACGGCGTATGGTCCCAGTATCTAATAAAATTAAATGCCCCGAAGAGCGAAATAAACATAATGGAATTTAGTTGGGAGCAGCGGTTATGAAGCCTGCGTATCACAAGTAACAGCCAAAAGACTAAATTAAAAAGCAGACAACATATCCTATGAGTGGTTAAACAATACCGAGAGCCTTTTATCGGCCGGAGTAGTGGAACCACGGAATCAAAAATTAAGTAAGAAAACAAAAGAAATTGAAATCGTACCACCGATAACTAAAAATAAGCATCGGGCTCAGCGATCTCCAAAGATCGAATGAATAAACAGTACTGACTGCAAGCGCGGGGAAGTCTGTCTGTATCTCTAAAACATTGTGTAAACACCTGTGCGACCTTTTGCAACTGGCAGTTCTAAGACGGTCCCATCATCGTTAATCCTTTTATTATTGTTTTGAATTTGTGCTTTTGACATCTCCTGTTCGACTGTATCTACTTACTTGAGTTTTGCTCAACCCGGGGCTAGAGGGCATGAGCGGTAGCTAGCATATTTCACTGCCGCTCATGAGCAGTCTCAATCATGTGTCGTGCTCGGCCGTTTTCAAAGGTCCATTATCATACTCTTGTTTACACTGACTGTTAATACTTATACTCGTTCCTGTGTTACATGAGAAATGAACACTTTAACATGACTCAAGTTTCGCGTGTGTAAGCCTATATTCTATAGAGTTAAACACAAATTGCGACTGTTAAATGACTGAAATACTGCCGCAAAAATCGACATTTCAATACTGATTTACCCGCTTATAACGCATTTCATTGCTGTTGATAGTTTTTGAAATGCCGTCACGTTTTTTACGGTTTAACGTCCCATGACTGGATTTGCGAAGGGTTATGCACTATTTAATAGTCGTAAATGTTGATCGTCAACCAATCGTATTGCAGGATTTGTGGCAAGTGCGTAAACAACTGAAGATAATGTGCAGCTTAATTTAATGCAACTTCTCATTTCAGTTGAAATTATGATGGCGTACCTACTGAAACCCCAACTAAGGGAGGTGGGTGCATAAGCTTTCGTCCCTCGGGTCTTCTGGTCGTACCCTAGATTGGTTTTCTCTTTAGCTGCAACTACTATGGTTGTTCAGTACGATTCTGGATACATCCTGAGATGTTTATTATTTTGTATGTGTTTCTTTAGTTAGTTTCTCAGAATGTGGACTTTATTGTTAGAGAATTCCTTTTGATGGGATGTAGTTTTGTTTACACTGTCTTGTCTATTTGGGCGTTGAGGACAGGATAATAACGAGGATTATGCGCATATAAAATCGATTCAAGCTAACCTGTAGGCCTACTGACCGTTCCAAATCGGTAACCCTGTTTTCACCACCCTTTCTGTTGTTTGTTGTCTCTTTCATTGTATTTTCAAATCCTTGTTTGCAGTACAGTGTGGACATACGATGCCATTGCGCTCGAACGCTATGGTTTCTATAGCACACTATGTATATATCATTTTTGTATTTGGAAATAAACAATCATTCTCCCAGGCCGCATATAGTCGCTTTAAAATATGGCTTTTGTTTACATTCAATTATCGTTCTTTCGCATGTGATTTATCAATAATAGATTATCTTGAAGACGCTTGTTCCTTGATTAATGTCGGAACGAGCTTATCGTATTTGTTTCCATTACATTTCCTTTCCACAATATTCCATTCCATTTATACTTGATGATATCACGTACATCGACGAACGTGATATTGGTATTTTCTATATTTAAAATGTCAAATAGGCTTACACGTATAAGACCAATCTCCGAAGTTGTGATGGGTTCTTTGTATAATCAGTCATTATTGTAAACACACATTTTTGAAGGAAGAAGACTGAAAAGGTGAAAATTGCCTTAAAAACTAAGTTGTTATATTTCCAAATTGTCTT